>OX246738.1:53090537-53329537 GCA_945910005.1 Isoperla grammatica
ATACTGCTCACTTTAATTGTCTGCTAAAAACATAACATAAGCTTGACCTGAAAAGTAGGCTAACTAAATAGAACCAACCCAATACAAGCAAGAGACTTTTTAATCGTCATACCTAGACCAATTTGCCAATGGCCTATTGGAAACTATTTCCAGACAATTTGCATCAAACCTTGTATGTTTTGTCGGTAAGGTTATCCAATTAAATTAAGGACATCCACGGCATTGTGACATCTTCGGATCTTCCATTGTTGTTATTAGGCAGATGCTGTATTCACATGTGCGTGGGGGCCATACTGAAGACTCCAATCGCATGTGACTTGGTAGTTCATTTGTTACAGTGGCGTTTGGTACAAACTCAACTGTTCTCATTGAACTTGGGTTTATTATTACTTAAAAGCAACTTAAATAAACTCTTCTCTCAATTAGGCGTACTACTCTTTTATTCGTTTACAATGACATATAATAATCATTTTCGTAAACTTGATCGGGGGATATAGGTGCTACAATTCTCATGTTTTGTAGTAAACATGTTCGTCTTCTAATGACAGCTCAAATGTCAAGACATTATAATCTCCATAATGGTCGAATTTTGACGTCACGTGAATACTATGGGTACATTCCGAAACCTCCTGAAAATGATGGGGTTCCAGCATCAGCTAGCACGTCCCAGCCGGCCCCAGCGTCACATTTTGTCAAGTGTTTCGGAACGCCAACAAGCGAAAAGATGGAGGAAATGCACGCTAAAAATTTGTAATGAAATTAAAAAAACAATATTCTAATCGTTTCCCAATAATAACAAATACGACATGAAAGATAATAAAATCCTGCAACGCGTGGTATAAATAACGGTAAAATTAGGCCTATATAACTCCTGACAATTTGACGAGCTTATAAAATTTAAATTATTGCATGTTGAAAACGCCGCCATGATTTGTGAATGCTGGCACATGCCCTCGCTTGAACCGGCTGGCGTTTTCATGATGCTGAATATGCTGGCGCAGGAAGTTACGGAACGCTCAGCCTATGATATTCAGGAGGTTACGGAACGGCCTCAGCACGAAAATGGCATATTCAGCTAGTTTCGGAACGTACCCTTCGTATTGTGCTGTTAGAACGTGAGGTAAACGATGTCTTAAGAAACAACAAATCAACCAAAAAAGACTTGGCTGCAATTAATGGCCATCCATTTGGATGTTCAGTTTTGATCAAAACTTGGCTGTCATTTCAGATTTCAACCCTCTGCTAGTCAACAACAGCTCAATCATGTCTTTGGGCCCATTTTTACGAACTCCCTTCACCGACTTAACCGGTTCAATGTTGAATCACCAGAACTATGGCAAGTGTGCCGAGATGGAGATGGTCATGATGGATTGTCTCGAAGCGTACGGAACGGAACGTGGTATTGGCAAGTGTGCTACTCTCATTGAGGACTTCAAAGAATGTTCTTCGAGGACAAAACAGGTTGGTATACATAGGTAGTAACTTGTCGCAAAGTCACTTTTTGGAATGTTGCATTTTCATCTCAAAGGCTATCCTTAAAATATATTTACATTACATTTTCCTTTACTGGAAAGAAATGCTTCAAAATAAAATTTCGCAAAGTACAGAAACGTACCGGTAGGCCAACTAGGGCCAGCCAGATAGGTCCAAGTACTTAGAAGTCCATCCCAATTAGATTTATGCAACTATTTGAAATTTTTTTATTCGAATTATAAAATTTATTTCAATTATTGTTTCATTTATTTAGGCTATTTATTTATTTATTTATTTATTTATTTATTTATTTATTTATTTATTTATTTATTTATTTATTTATTTATTTATTTATTTATTTATTTATTTATTTATTTATTTATTTATTTATTTATTTGTTTATGTATTTATTTATTTAAAGTTATAGTTAGTTGAAGGAGATAGGCCTATATACAAGATTTTTTTAAATTTTATAAAAGCAGAATGTCAAAATTACCTTGGGTCCACAGCCCACTCGCCAGCATTGCTGGTCAGCTAGAAGCTTACGGGTTCTTTAAAAGTAGGGATGACTTCGGATATCCGGAAACCGGTTCGGAACCGGTTCCCAATTGCAATCCGGTTCCATTTTTTGGAACCGGTTCTATTTTTTCCGAATGCTGTCGGTACGACACTGGTAAAAGCGCGCAGCGAGCCACCACAATCGTCGCCGCCGGTGCCGTCTGCTAATGTAGGCTGACCGGTCGACCCATCCGTACTGCACGTCAATAGCTCTTTGTCTTTCGTGCCGCAAACAACGTGAGTAATTAGTTGACACTTGACAATGAGTGCTTCAAGTAGCTCGAAACGAGCGAATTCGTTATTTGTGTGGGACTATTGTACGAAAGTCAAAGACAAACAGGCTTTGTGTCACATAAATATAATGTGATATAAACAAAATGTAAATGTTCAAGAACCGGTTCTGAACCGGATCCGGCGCGGCAGGATCCGGTTCCGAATTATTAGATCCGAAGTAATCCCTATTTGAAAGGATAGCAAAGAGATCAATAGAGAGAGAAAAATAGCCAAGCCAAGCTACAGTGGCTTGGTAGATAAGCATTAGGTTTTTTAATAAATACAAAACATTCAATTTCCCCCTCTCCCTTTACAAATAAATAATATAGTGAAAGGTAATTTATCTAAAGGCCATCCATAGGCCTAGTTGTAATACGATGGACCTGATGCGTACCTGCAAAGCTCCCCACGAGCTGCTGCTGGACACAATCTTTGCAAATAATAGCCTCTACAATCAGAGCTGGGCAAAATACTTAAATATTTGTATTTTAGATACAAAATACAAAATACTGAAATAAATGTATTTTAGATACAAAATAGGCCAACAAGATAGGCCTACATTTAGAAACATGTATTTTTGATACAAAATACATTTGTATTTTCAAAAATACTTAAAATAAAATACATTTCCCTATGCTACAACTACAACTACCGGAAAATAAAGAACAACCAAGATTGTTTTGTTTTAAAATTTTGGATGTTGGTTTAACATTTAAGCAAGTTCTTAGTGTAGGTATGTCTAGATTCTAGAACATTAATTTATTCATCATCATGTAACGGACAGTACAATACACACAATGATGGTAGCACTAACTTGATTCAAATTACACTCATTGCTGCCCATTGGACATTGGCTTTCAGAATTACAAGTTTTTGGAACAATCCGTCCGATAATGCATTTCGGAGTGGAGTGTTTACAATACTGGCAAATGAAAACATCCTCTCCACTGGGGCACTTGACGTCAAGCTTGTATTGTACTGCAGAAACATTTGTTTTATGGCCGGATACAAGCTTAGCATTTGAATGTCTCTGCATTTATCTTGGAGGTATTGTAGTACTTCCAACTCTCCTTAAGTGTTATTTTTAAAACGAAGAGGGGTATTGACCATATTGTCTTCTTTTTCAAAAGCGAAAAAGTCATCATCATCAGTAGTACGGTAGATGAATTCAATGTATTTTGTTGAGAGAAGTATTTTGTAAAATACAAAATACTTAAAAAATGTAACTTCGATACAAAATACAAGATACTTTAAGCTCGGGTATTTTCGATACAAAATACAAAATACAAATGTATTTCAAATACGTATTTCAAATACATGTATTTTCGATACTGCCCAGCTCTGTCTACAATGACCGTGCTTTGTTTGATTTCAGATGCAACGTTTTCAAACAATGAGACTGGAGCGTCATCGCCAGTATTTGTTGACGACGAAGAAGGAGCATTATGCTGAACCACCAAAAGTCGATAGTTATTAAACTTTGTTTATCATAGAAAATGTATATAATTTTAAATTATAGTTCATTTTACCGATTATGGTTAAATGGATGAATTAAATTGAGTAGAACTAGTTCTTGTATTTTTGCTACTCAAAACACCTACTATGTATTGTACTATCCATGGGCATGGCATGTGAAATGTTGTGATGCATGAGATCCTCCTGTGTGTGCCTAGTGATACTTCTCTTCAGACAATTTTTTCAATCAGTCACAGACTCACAGAACGAAAGATGATTAAATTGAAAACTCTTATTCTATAAACTATACTGGCGTCGCCGTTAGAAGCAAAGTGTCCCCTAAAATTCTGAGAAGAGACGGTCGCTCCACACAGTCTTTTTCAATGGTATTCAACTCGAGATTGCCTGATAGCTGCATTGTTAACGTCAACTGATGGAATGCGACCCCACCACGTCTGACAACATGCAGGCGATATTATCACTACAATACCTGAGACAGGAGAACGGGATGCAACTAGATTTAGGTTGGTAGTTGTCACACATGTCACTTCACTATTACATAATCCGTGATGACAACACCTTGCAAGTTAACGCGACGCGATTATACTAATCTCGGCCCAGCCTTAAGAAACACAGTGGATGAATGAAGTGGGACCCTATTGTTCACGCTAGAAGCGGCCATAAAAAGAATGATGATGGTGTTTTCCGACTTCCGTAGGCCAATGTTTTCATGATTTCTGTAAACCTTCTTTTTATGGCCGCTTCTAGCGTGAACAATAGGGTTCGACTTCATTCATCCACTGTGTTTCTCAAGGCTGGTTATATAGATGGCACCACCTTCAACGAGGTGGTGCCGAAATGTTGATATGACATATTTGAAAGTACCACCTAAATCTAGTCCTCATCATAATCATCATTATCCATTGCCGTTTCCTGCTTCTGGCAGGCCCAGGGTCAGCTTGGGTTTCACAACCAAATTTTTCCACCTCTTCCTATCTTCCCACAATTGTACTTCCTCTACTTGTTCCCAGTTCAGTTTTATAATACATAGTAAATAGTAATACACACACACATGATACACAGCAACATAGTAGTAGGTACTAAGTAACAACAATGGTGGCTACAGCAATGAACAGGATTTCGAACTGAAGGACAAGATGCATGTTACGCACATTAACAAATAATTATCATTGCATATAGGTATAGAACAAAAAAAGCTGTGACCTTAGTAACTGCTCATCACTTCAAATTTATAACTTCAGCATCATGTTCCCTTTATGGGGAGCACAGATAACATTGGTTGTTAACGCAAACCTGACCCAGATCACTACAGATTGCAACTTGCCCACCCTGGCCACCAAGCCAGGTTGCTATCAGAGTGGTCTGAATCAGGTTTGGGTAAAGATCCAAAGTTTACTTGATCTCCGTTTAGTGGAGGCGGTATTAACCGATTTGAGAAAAAGATAAATTCCAACAGCATACATAGAGATGGCAACGCACATAGACACAAACATTATTATTTCATATGCCCACAACTGATCTATCCGACCATCATGCTGGATCTCGTCAACCAATAGAGATTTGCCTCCTTGTCATGAAACTTTATGCCCCCCAGCGTAGCGAACAAAAAGTGAACAAAAATCCACAAGTTTTCACTCAACACAATTTTTCTTAGTAAGTAGAGAATGAGTAGGATCAAACCATATCAAACAGCCAACATTGTAGCAAGTTCCATTACGTTAGTACTTCCGTGATGATGGAGGCACATTATGGGCATTCAAGGCAGGTAAGCATAACAGTAGTAGGTATGGTATGATAATAATTAGCATTAAGTAGCCTACAGTTTTATGAAATCGTCTGCTCAGAACAAGACTGTCATAACTACAAAAACGCCATTTCGAGATAAATGAAAAAGGAAGTTTGAAAAATCACTTTAATTTACTCTATATTCATATCTTAATATGTACCATTTATTAAAATACAGTATATATCGCTCTTCGTTATCATTTCAATTCGTACCAAATGATGTAATATAGAATGCTTAATATTATGTACTATTGAATACAAGGTGGTAGTTATGACACTACAACACTCAGCTACTATCGCACAATATTACACAATATTGTCAAGAGTGTATTGTCCGTGGCAAATAGTGTCATAACTACCTTTTATGACATTATTGTCTCAAGTTCGATGAGAGTTAATTGACACAAATAGTGCCTTCAAAGTGTTGTATGAGGTAGATATGATATTGCATAATGAGAGGGAAAACGATGAAAATGTGTATAATATTTCAGGAACATAGTGTCGCATTTCCCATGCTAGGCCTGTATTATGTGCTTAAAATAGTAGTATTTACCAGATTTAAACTCAAGTACATTTTATTAAAGTGCAGTTACATCCATTATGACTGTATGGTACTAAATGGTTTGCATCCTGAAATAGTATCATGTGAGACACAACGTAATAACATCACTTACGACACTATAGCAAAATGAATCGAATGAAGATTTGATACAATTTATGCACTTATGACACTATGAAGAAAATATTAATGATCATATCACGGCATGCGTTGACGTAACTACATTATGACACTCTGAGTTATAAATTTATTCAGCGTTATCGTATATTACACTATATGCACAGGACTTGTTACACTATGTTATGAATATTTTGATATTATTTTTCTCTTTGACACTGTATCAGTCAGTTACGACACTGTGACTAATACAAACATTAGGTTTATTGTTGCTTATGACACTGTGTTCCTGCATAATGTTTTGATAGGCTAGAGTTGTAGATATGACACTATGACAGTAAAATAAAGAAAAAAAAACTAAGAATTTTGATGTGCATAACTCAAAAACGCAATTTTGTAGTTATGACAGTCTGGTTCTGAGCAGACGAAATGCCCAAGTTCGATATTCAACACTTGGGGTGTAAGATTGCTTGAATGAACTAGAATGTGGACTTTGATGTTTGTGAATAACCCTACTACGTAGTTAACTTCATTTCTGATTTGCATGACATATTTCAACATTTTTAGCAAATTGAATTAAAAAATTTTAATTACAAGTTTTATTTCACCACTTTTAAAATGCAAATTATGCGCAGTGCTGCTGAACCAAATTGAACCGAACAGTTATTTTAATTTGATCGAACCGCAATAAAAATAATTTTGGTTCAATCCTCTACTTTTAAGACATGAGCAATGAATAATGGTACATTTAAGCATGAGTTATTACTTTCAAAAAATGAAAATAACATTCATCCCCAAACAGATTCAGATGTATTTTATTCGTACTGTTGATGGTAATTTTACAGACATAAATAGTTAGATACAAACAAGAAAACAGTAGGAAGCCTACAAAATCCCAAGGGATTTGTGCGTAGGCAGTTTTTATGTTAATTGTGCTGTAGGAGGCAGGACGATTAAATTGTGAAAATAAAAATAAATACATAACGTACATACATCTAAGTATGTGAAGTACACAATACAAACTAACAACTACTAACTAAGCTAGAACTAAAGCTAAAAGAGCCTATGAATTGGCTCAACTTAAAAATATAAGTACAATGATATAAAATAAAATATGATGCAATATATGAACTAGTATGGACTAGTAATGATGATACATAAAAGTAAGGAATAAGAATACAAAGAAAAAAATAAGATATGTGAATATGAAAAAATATAATATCGTAATCATAAACTCAGAATTTGTATAAATAAGAATCAAGTACAAAAGGGAAAAGTCACAAAATGAAATGAATTAGAAGTAAAATAATAGTGATATACAGTAAAACCTCTTTGCAATGAACTCTTTGGGATCGACCAGATTATTATTTTGTTGTTAACAATAATTAAACCATGGTATACCACTATAGACCAAGGTCTTATCAACCATAGCCACTATGCCGGCAGTGGCAATACCCTAATAACAATAATGCACATTAATATGATGCAATTATTCTACATGTTCAGAGATGCGAATTTGTGGTAGGTATTTACCTTGCCGAGCCGGCAAGGTAAAAACCTACTGCTGCCCGGCCCGAACCCAAAAGAGGAAACTCCAAAAAATAAACTGCTTACCGCTGCTTAGATAATCAAACAAGCAGCTCTATCAATTTTATGGAATTATTATTTTTCAATTATAAAAAATATTATTAAATATTGATATCCAGGCAAAAAATGCTGGCCAGGGAAGCCAGAAGCCCGACCTGGCTCAAAACCCGATCCGGCCCGAAAGCCCGAAAGCCTGGCCCGGCCCGGCCAGAACTTTCAATGCTTCGGCTCGATACCGGCCCGTATCCCGAAACTAATTAAAAAAACACGGCCCGAAAGTCGGGCTGGGCAGGGCTTTCGGGCCGTTCAGGCCAAAATTCACATCTCTAATTCATAGGTTGCACGTACTTCACATCTTTGCGCGTGGTGGCCACATTTGTGATCAAACTTTGTCGTTGCCAACGAGAAACAATTGAAGGCTGTTGTGGTAGAACACAGAAATTCTTACTTTTTCAAAAATTCAGCCTGTTTTTTAAATAAAATTTGTATGTGTAATATTTGTTTATTTTTTATTATTTATGTTTACTTTTTAAATTCTAAATTAGGATTATTTATTAAATTTGAAAAGTATTTGCCAATGACCTAGGATTGGTCCTCATCAATTGTGTCGCAATCATGGCCGCTGTGACGTCACGTGAGAACTATGAATATGTATCATTTCACTTTAACGTGCAGCAGCACAATTGAATTGAAAAGGAAACAGAGAATAATGGAGGCTGTCTAAGTGAGAATAGGATGGGAAAACTCGACCCGGCACCTCCACCAACAAGAGGATAATAACGATTCGTAAGCTCAAGAAATAATAACCAACCGCAAAAGCATACCTATAGGCCTGGGTTAAATTTATAAATTAAAACAAAGTTTTGCTATCATAATACCAAATTTTTTAAGTTCCAACTAGAATAATACATTTTAACGTATGTTTTAGCTGTAAATTAATTTTTAATTGACAAGGTTAGTATGTAGTAATAGTCCTGATTATGCTATAACCACTGGTTAAAAAACTGATATAAATACCGGCCTAACTGGATTGTACGTTCACTTTTAAGTTAAGATGGTCTTTACGTACACCAAAGGTAGCCTATATTAAAAATTGTGTGCAAACTTTCCATAAACAAAAACCTAAAATTTTTGGTCTGAGTCTTATAAGAATCGACGTGTTTAAAATTGTCTGTCATTCAGGAATGATCCGGTGCCCTCATGATCATCAACGACCAACTCGTCGTGAGCTCACAATGTGGTCTAAAAACAGAATGCCATAAAAATACTTGCGAGAAGTTTGTGACAGCTGTCACGCTGCACTTTATTGTGCAACCGTCCAGGTTTTTTGTTTATTTTTTAGTTAGCCTGTTAGGCCTATATTAATTTTGTTCATTGTGTGATCGCTGTTTTTCAGTTTTGCTCAGTGGTTAAAGTCGACTCGGAGAAGTAATAGTAGACAAAGCGAGTGCGCACGCCCCCCCCCCCCAGATTTGCCCCTCAGGGAATTGTGTTTAGGGTATTTTGTCATGAATAAGTTTGAATTGCTTTGGAAAGGGGTCGGGGATTGAGGACCCGTGCTAAGATAATACTTTTTTGGTGGAAAAAACAAAAACTACACATACTTTATAGAAACATTGAATGAGATTAAAAATGAATGTAAAAAAAAAGTGTCAAAAAATTAGTGTCACCGGCACCCTTTGATATTTTTAGTAACGGTATGCATATACCCGCTCATACCGGCGATACCGCCCCACTTTAATCTCTGGATTTGCTTCATGAGTATTATCCCTTCTCCCTAAGTCTACCCCCCCCCCCCCCCCCCCTCCGATAATCGTCCGACTTTAATCACTGTATTTGCTTCGTGATTATTATCACATCTCCGTAAGTATCCCCTATCTCTATAATCACACAGCAATAATAATAAAGTTCCTAAAATAGAACCCATTTTATAATCATCTTTTTGCTGCAACGTTGTTTATAGCTTTGCAGGACGGTTTTAGGTGTGAATTGTTGGTCATTTTACTGACGCTTCTCACCACACCATCGACTCCGAGTAACATCACTGTGCTTTTGGTCTATTTTTTGCTAACAGTAACAACTAAGATTACACTACGTGCAAGCCTGCGTTTCCCAAAGCTTTTGTGCTTGTGCTCTTTTTAATTAGCTTATAACATGTAAACTCTATAATTGAATGGTTTTACATTTTAGTGGGATGGCCGTGACTGTCGCGGTACAATATTTGAGAGGGGGGCAATTATCTGAACATTTTCGACACTGAGGAGGTTGAATGAAGGTTTTTATTGACATCAGCTAACAAATACATGTTACAGCAAGAAGACTAGACGTTGGAGACGTCCCCGGTTGAGGAATTTTGTTTGACTGCAGCTATAAGGATGAAAACCTACTAGTACTATAATACTATTCCAACATCTTTGGGCTGAAAATCTAGTTTCGCATTTGTCAATTAAATGGGGCAATGATTTGACATTGAACCTGAGGCTGAAAGTGCTGTCATTTGACAAATTAATTAGCTGCTCTTCTTCAAAAATATAAAATCCTATTTGGTCTGCATTAGTATGCGGATGCCTATAGCAAACGTGAACGGTGACCGCGAGAGATCAAAGCTTCACATAGTTGAACGTTTGTTGACATTTCGAATGGATCAAGCGACGTCACTGATGTCCAAATAAGTGGTAAACTGTTCAAGTTGTTGAAAGGTGTCCGTGTCAGCCAGGTACGCTAGTTTGAGACAAAACTGCGCATCAACGAGAATGTCAGTATTATCACTGTAACCATTTTCACTCAGGAAAATGTGAAGCTCATTTCTCAATTCATACTCGTTCCAAAACTTTCCCGCGTGATAGCCATCTTGTCCTGTTGTTCCCATAATCGATTAAAAAAATATGGTTTGCAATGCATATTATAGTAGCTCCATTTTACATAATAAAGATAAAGGCCCAACCACAATAATTTGTCGGGATCGTGGTTGAAATCGTAATCCGGAAATCAAGAAAAAGTTAACTTAAATCGTTCTTATGGCGCAGCTCATAATCAAATCGTAATGCCGTAATGATTTAGCATGAGAAAATGTACGATTGCGATCCCTATCCCGATTACTATCACGAGGCTGATAGTGGTTGGAGCTTCACAATAAAAATTAACAGTAACAGTTACAGTAAGGTTTTAACGAATCCTATTTGGCTGATGACCAAAAATGGGTTCTCATCAGGCAATATGATTGGTTAAAACCTTACTGTTACTGTTAAGAGACATTCCAGAATTCAACGATTACTCAACGAAGTCAATTCATACACGTTCCAATGTTCAACGGATTTATCACCGGTCGTGTGCCAGAAATCATCGGTGAGTCTTCGTTGAGTAACCAGACTCAACTAGGAAATAGTTCGATGACCCGTTGACATACGGCGGGAATGTAGTTCAGTTTCAAAATGAATGAAGTGCTTCTGCAGTCTGTTGCAAAAGAAACAACAGCAGAGAATGTTCAAGGTTTAACTTGGGTCGTCGAAAAGCAGGCTCGAAATGTGGACCACTTACTTCTTTAATTAGAACGTAACTAGGCCTAGCATTAATTAACTATCAGAAGAATTCACTACAATCGACAGGCATGAAGCAAAATAAATAACTTATTGTGACAGACGTTCTATTAAGACGAAAATGACGTCTAAAATCTTCGTCGTCATAGTGTTCAACTACATTTACAGCATAATTTCTAATTTTAGTTCGTTTGCGCCTCGGTTTTAATGCGTCGTCAGAGTTTTCGGAGTCTTCAGAATATGAAATAAACGCAGAACATGCTGAAACGACCGAAGCGATGATGGGAGGAATAATTTCTAATACTTGGTACATCATTTTGTAGGTTATGGATTATCGCACCATACCCTGGTCATCGCTAGTGTTCCAATATTCACCGACAATCGCACTCAACGATGACGTCATTTACCGTTGAGTTGGTTGCATTTTCGTTGAATTTTGGAATGCGTATTTACTATTAGCTTTCATTGCGGATTGTATTTAAGTACCTTTAAGAATCATCCAAAATTCAAATTAACAGTAACAGCTATTAACAGCTAACAGTAATACTAAAGTTTTCACCAAAATGCTATTGACTGATGTGAGCCCATTGTTGTTCATCAGCCAATAGGATTGGTTAAAAGTTAAAACCTTACGGTAACTGTTAATTTTCATTGTTGATAGGCCTTTAGGTAATAATACTGTACTGTAATTTTAATAAATATCCGGAAAACAATATGTTCTTAAATCGGCAAGGTATTACGTCGTTTTAACCATGAATTTATAATAGTAGCCTATACCCGGTACTCTATAACTCCATGGTTTAACCATGTTAAACGAACAACAACAACAACAACAACCCCCCCAATAATTGTATTTTTTAACCCATTTTGAACTTGAGAGAATGCAGTGTTTGCTTCAAATTCCAATGCATGTTTGGTACAATCTGGCTGATAAGGAAGTTTTCTTAAAATAAATGAATATTGTTATTTTAACTCGGGAGAAATTATTTAAAATGGCACAAATTGTGGGGGGGGGGGGGGGGGGGGACCCATGCTCATCGCTTTTAAGAATTTTCGTCCCGGCATATCTATATTTCAAGTAAAGTATTTATTTATAATACTGTCATGTAAAGTCTAGCCAAAGAATAAATATTCATTTCTCATCACGTTCTACCATTTAGATAGCACAACTTTTGAGCCTGGACCGTGGTGTGAACTTAAAAAATAGTATGCCGGAATGAAAATCTCTAAAAGCGATGAGCATGAGTGCTTTTTTCGCAAGCGAAGCAATTGCCCCCCCCCCCCTTCCATGAACTTCACATGCCTTTTGAAATTTCTCCCGAGTTAAAATAAAAAAAATACCTATATTATTTTTACGGCCCTACAATTCGTGGCCCCAAGAATTTTTATACGTATACCAGTTTTTAGTGGGATTGGGAAGCCTTTAATGTTACAATCACGAAAATGACATTTAAATAAAAAAAGATTTTAAGTGTTAATGCACAAGAAACAAAAAATAATTGCTTCATTTTCCAAGACATGCTTTGTTATTTGGCCCATATACGAATTCCAATGTATTATGGAAAAAACTTTTTATGGGCGCCCCACGATATTATTTTCCCATAACCAAGCATGTGGTGGAAAATGGAAACAATATCCTTTTGCTTTTTGGTGCATTATCTAAAATAGAATAAAATCATGAAATTAAAATTTGTGTTATTATGTATATATATTTCTTTAATTTTATGCTTTGTGGTCCATTGTGGTCCCCCCCCCCCCCCTCCTCCCAAACGTCTTTTCAAGGAAATTTCTAATTAAGTAATGTAGCCTATTTTTTGCAATCAATTTTTAACTTAAATCAGTTTAATTACTGAGTGGGTAGACTCTAAATGTGAATTTATTTATTTATTTTATTTTAATACCGAAATTACGAAACTCCCCCCCCCCCCCCCAACCCCCACAAACGCTTTTGCAGTAAAATTCTTTTGAAAATAGGTATTACTGTAGAATTGGGTCAAAAATCGATTGAAAAATAGGACGTGGCCGCTCCCCCCCCCCCCCCCAGACGCTTTTCCGGGAAATTATAATAGAAAAATGTATTTCAACTTCAATTTCAATTCCAATTTAGTTCATCCGTAGCCATATACAAATACATGTATGGACATCGTCAATTTAAAAGAAAGATATCATAAAACTAATGGTACACAACAAAACAAAGACATTTTATTGATATTATAATAGGTATTTTAAAAAGCTAATAATTATTCAGAAACGGACTCTAAATTTGAAGAAAATAGCTGTGGGTCAAAAATCGATTGCAAAATTTGACGACAGAGAGGCTTTAATAAAAACAAATATTGTTGTGTCTTTATTGTTTGTTGTAATTTTGAAAGATAGCCCTACTTTTTGAAATAGATTTTACCGCCACAGCGTGTTGCCGCGGATGTTTTTTGTTGGTATTCATCCTCCAAGGCTGTCTGTGTCAAACAAAACATTTTTGAGCGTTACTTTACTCTGGCAGCTGGCGGTTAAAGATATAATAAAAATATATAATGCGATAATTTAATAACCTTCAACTTTTGGGTAATATTAACTTCTTTGTATGCATTGAGAAGGCACGACAATATTTTATTGACCTACTTTTCAACCTGTTTGGCAGTACCGTGTTTTGTCAACAGATGGCGCCAGTTGTACTCATAGCCGCTTTCACGCTGGGAAACCGTTGTGGCTTCACCTGTCACGTCTGTCATTCGCAGTGCTTGTAGCCCGCGCTGTACGTTTCGATTGTAATTGTCATTAGGTTATCAACTGTTAATACGTCTACTTGTGATTATCATTTATTAAGTGTATAAGTTTTAATAAGCGACGAGAACTCCAAGGATTTCATCGTTTTCTATCAGGTAAAACCGCTGTTATTGTTGTGCCTTGACAGTTCGTTTTGCACATAGGGAGCTACTTTTCTCCTCGTGTGTACTCTTGTTAAATAACTACTCGTTAAGGGCTGCCTCGATGTGTATTCAACGTTTTTCTTATTTGAAGTTACGGTTTTTGTGATACTTAAACTTTGTTTCCTATTCTAGGATCAACTTAAAGTTCACCACGTTCGCGGTGAATTGGCTAATTCAAACATCGGTCTTCACCTGCCTCGTGGTCCTGTCATCCAGCCGAGATTCCACATGATGAAGTTTAAACGTCGTAAGTACTTGAATTGTTGTAAATATGGCTTATTTGACCAACTAATATCTTTCCTCATAAATTATTCTGATTATTTTTGTCAAAAGTTTTTAGTTAGTGATTTAGCATAATATTTTCGATGTGTCTGAAACACGTGGTTTTGTCAGAAACCGCGCAGGCTGCAGCCATCATGAGAGGGGTTCACACAAGTACCGCCATGAAACATTTCAAGATGGCGGGATTTAAATGATTTTTGAAGTCCTGTCACCTTCAAAGCATCGCTTCACCTAGAAACATAGCAGTTGAACGCGTTGCTATTTTTAAATTTGCCTTAAATAATTTCCTTACATTTAATGTAAGCGTAGCGATATGAAACATGTGGAATTTTGTTGTTATTGTTTGACATGACATCCATCACTCCCACCTGTCAAAATCTTATGTATGTAATTATTAGGACAGCTGCAGGCAGGCGTAGAAATACCTAGAACAGTGGCCTAGGCCCTAGCCTATGCTGGCCATAGCTAGGATAGGTCTAAGAATTAAAGGCCATAGCGATAGTTAACTTCGATTCGGATGCTCTTACCTAATTAAGAAGTGTGAGTTGACAGATGTAGGCCTAGGCCTAGCCTAGGGCTAAGGTAATGTCATGGTAGAGGCCTATAGGTCCTAGGCCTACACAAATGTGGGCTAGGGTTTGGCTAATGACTAGTCTAGGCCTAGGCCTAGTAAGTTTTACAAAACAACTTAAGAAGTTAATATGTGTAATCTAAAAATTGTTGCATTGATTTTACATTGATACCACCAACATGAATTTGCTAGCCTAGGCCTAGTCAGGATCCTATTGTGAAAATTTGTATTAAATGTACCGGTAGGCTTAGAGTGGTCTTGCATGCACCATATATGGAACTGCTAGACGTGGGTTCGAATGCCGCATATACATCATTTTTCCAATGACACTACCCTTCATCCTCTTCATCCCTGCAAATATGATTTATTTGTATTCAGTCCTATTGCCATTTCTAGGATGTCAAACATCAAATGAGAATACCCTATTTGTTCCTCCCTCCTTAGTCCTTCCCCCTGCTTGATAACAGTTGTAGGAAGTGTTTGCCCCAACCACGAATGGAACATGTTCCCAGGCACATGATCATTAACCACATGATTGTGACTGATTTAATCATTATCTTCTTTTCTTATACCCACAATTGACATCTCATGTCATCGTGTATTTTCTGGTAAGCCAGTAGAGGTAGGACTCCTGTTCCCTCCGATCCATGCCACCCGGCATCATATTAAGGGAGTAATTTTTAATATATAATTACTTATTATTTATTTTATTATTAAAGCTTGTAAGCCTACATGAAGCAAGCCTAGGTAGGCCTAGTGGTAGTAAACTAAAAAATAGATAATGTAAGTTTATATGGTAGGGGGTCTACATTGCATAAAAATTAATATTAAACGTTAAAAACACTGGCAGATTTGTGGCTACCATCAAGTAGATTCAATAATACTTTGTGCAATCCTTCGATCGATTAACTTTGGTTTATAAAAAATATATATTATATTTTAGGCCTATGTTCACATGGAGTGCCCACTTGAATTCCATTGCAGAGGCCTATTTTGAAGAAAATTTCCAATTTCTCTGGTGTTGAATTAAATTTTGTTAAAGTAGGCCTAAGTAGGTTTATGTGGTTTACTTGTCTACATGGAGCTTACCTTCTTGGAGCAAAAAAATTTCAAGAGTGAGTGTTTTGTTGTTACTTTGTTAAATTGATATTTTTTCAATAAATAGTCTAGGTAGCTCTTGAAAAATATGTGAAGCAAGATATCCTTGAAACGTGTTAGTAAAGTTTAGAAAAGTTTAGTAAAAACTACAAGAACTATATAGCCATAAAAGTAAAATTTAATTTTAACTTATTAAAAATCAATGTGCAATATTTTTTTTTTTATCATATGCCCACATTTGGCTTAATCAGGCCATCATGTAAGATATATAAGCTAGCCATGAATTGAGCTATACATTGCAGGCAGGGGCGGACTGGGATAAAAAGGCTCGGGATGCTGGTTTTCGGGGGGGCCCGCACAAGGTAGCGTGGCGCAGCTCCCCAGCCGCCGGAGGCAAATACGTCGAAGGCGTAAAACTTGTTTTGGGGTGCATTGAATTTTATGGCCTAAAATGCGGTTTTAGAACGCGATTAACTGAAACCACCCTACCAGTAGCACTACCGGGCGCGTTATTCAAATTTTAAGAAAACGATATTCAAGGTTGGCCTACGGCCATTAGTGTAACTGACAAGTACTAAATATTGTCACTTGCAAAATGCTAGCGTGCAATGTACGGAATATCAGCAATATACAGAGAAGTATTTACATCATAGGAACTTTCTGGTGGCAGCCCGGACTGCCAAAGGGCCCGAATTTGCCCAGGGGCCTGGGATGCGATCATCCCGGCATCCCTAGCCAGTCCGCGCCTGATTGCAAGGTAGATTTGTGGTGAATAGCTATGGATAGAGGTGTTTGTTTTTTGCGGACCGCGAAATCGCGAAAAGTGTTGATAAAGAAGGGGGAGATAAACAAAGTGTATATCTATTGATAGATACCTTAAAAACATCAAAATTTCAACGCGAAAATTTGCGAAATCCGTCGATTTCCAGTCATAACATCGAAATTGGTACTAAAGAGCGAAATAACACGAAATCTCGATTGTTTTTAATTTATTATAAACATTTATAAAAAAATTTAAATTTATTATTACAGTCAAACGTCATTGCAACACAATCGTGGTGACCTAATATTTTTTCATTATAATGATGATTTCGTTAAGAAGCTCAACGATTTATTTTTGCTGAAATTCGGCGTCAAGCAATTTTACGTGACGTACAAGAAGATTCTTATGTGTTGTGAGTGCCGCCTTTAATTGGACCGTAAAGACACACTAGACAAACACAGGTAATGGTAATGTTAATACACTTTGTATTAACTAGTACTAGTTTGTACATACAATTCAAAGAAATTAAATAACATTAAAATTCCTTTTTAATTTAAACATGTTTCTGGTGAAATTTACTGTAGAAAATCTCCCAAAAAGCATAACACCGCCATAACATCGAAATTATCAAATCTATAAACGAAATTTAAGAAAACATAACCATTACAAACACCTCTAGCTATGGATGAATGCTACTTGTAGCCTATTTATTTTTTGTCTCAAATAAGGCAGGCATGTCAAATTATACAAAAGTGTTATTTGAATGTAATAATATCTGTAGCTGTAGGCCTACACATTAGGCATATGGCGCAGATATTCATGATTTAACAATGAAGCAACAATGAACAATTGACAGATAAACTCATCCTTATAGTAGTTTATTTTCTTGCCACCAGAATGCATCAAGTCTATTTTGAGGGGCCATCCCATTCCTACAAAGAGAGGCACCCCCCTTTAATGTTTTTATTTTTTATTTTGTTTTAAGGGTGGTATGCTAGAAATACAGTAAGGCTACCAGTTGGTAAATAAACAATATTTTTCCCCTTTCATTTGCACAAGGAAATATTATTTATATTTAGGGTTACTTTTTTATTTATGTAGGAAACTCAGTTTTTGTCAGAATTCAATTTTTCCTACTCTAGAATACTCTCAGTTAGATGCATATTGCATGGTGTGCAATACACGTACAGCATATTTGTTACAATGGGATCAAATTCATCCAATAATTTTACGTTTCCTTTCAATCACACATTGCGACCACTATTTTGTTCAATAATTATACACTCTCTTTTACTACAAGGTAAGTTGCTAGTGTAGCCTATTTTTCAACTTGTGGGGGGACAATGGGCCAGTTATCTGTCGGCAAATCGGAATGTTTTAGTGTGTACCCGCTAAAATACCCGAAATGTAATACAAAATCCCTGGGCTACGTGCCACGCACCTGCGTTGACTGGAGGCTCTCTAAGCCCCCGTTGACTTCTCTCACAAGTGACAAGACCGCCCCTTGCCCCAGCCACCCATACGAGCTATCAGTGTCACCATCTCCGCCCGCGGTAGCTTGTGTGGTTGCCCCAACCGCCCATGAAATTGTTGTCCCGCGTAATACACTGACGTTCTGTAATTATTGTCCTTCATCTTCATCGACCACCCCCCCCCCACCCCATCGTCTCGATTCTCGAAAAGCATGATTATCAATAATCTAGAGTATTTAGTTTAGTAGATTGAGTACCTGTCCTGTACGGCTGTACCCCAATGAAGTCACTGAACAATCACAGAGAAATTTAGCAATGAGAAAACAGTGTACGTAAATTTGTTTTGTGTAGCCCCTACGCTTAAAACAATAATAACATCACGGCTTGTAGGCCTACTACAGGAGTAATCACTATAGTCAATGCGAAAATATAGAAAACGCTGGATTGACGTCAATAGTAAATTAGAGTTGGTTTGTTGATGTATGTGATGTACGCTTGCTGCGGCGGCGGCCGTACGTGGGTCACGTGGTCACGGCCGTTTGACACGGTTTTGCATCGAAAATCCAATCGGTTCGCAATGATAACAGTTTTAGCGTCGACTGATCGCATCCTTGATGGGTCTGATCTGATCTGGTCTGGCTGGGCTGGCTACAGTGTGATACGGTAACCTTGAAATAGTTCTAGGAGCCGAAGTTCACTGCCACAAAGTAATTCTGCCATCCATCATTTATGTAGCAGCTTGCATACATTTTCTACCTCACTGTAATTTGTACATGTTTTCGTGCTAGGTACTCTTTTGTCCCGCTTCTATCAGTGTTGCTAATAAAGCCCAAAACTTATCATTGCATGTGTTTGGACGTGTTGGATTAGCCAGCAAGTCATAGTTATATCCCTTTTATTTTTACATTATCGCTAGTATTTCCGGTACCGGTGCAAGGTATACCGGTGGCTATGGTTGGTGATTTACATTCAGTCAGTCAGTCAGCCAGCCAGGCGAAGGAAGGGGGGTGAGAGTCGTCGTCTTGACCGGATGTTAATGTTATCACGGTGACCCTGTGTCGCCTGTAGAATTAACCTTTAACCCTATCCTCCGTTCTACGCGGGAAGTTCGTGCGTGTACAAGTCGTCCGTCACTCGTTGATCACGCTTATATACAACTTACTAAATAAATACCATTGATGTCTTGTTTTTCTGTGCCTAGTTCTACCTGACACTGGCTAGACTGATACCGCTTGCTTTGCTTTGCTTGGTCTTTCAACCAGTTGCGAAATCAACCAAGCACCCTTCTCGCATGACTCGAAACTTCCTGGCAAGCTTATAACAATTTGTAACCGAAACGTCGATGTTCTTGACGTTGACGTGCCGCTTATATCCTCTCTTCTGTCTCTGCTCTTGTGTGTGTTTGGCATACTACTCGACAATGTTGCGTTGATGTTGAATCGTAAGACATTTCGGTAGCTATAATTTATTGCAAAATTAGTCCCGCGGCTTATTTTCCACGTACACGGTGGTTTCCTTTAGATTTAGACGGAAAAACGTTTAATTAGCTAAACGTTGAACCCATTTTATTTTCGCGCTTAAACGCCCTCCCCCCCCCCCCCCCCCACCCCCCGTCGGTGCAGTGGGAAGAGTTGGGCCATGCTGTAATCAACCGTTATCATCTCATCTTCATCCCCATCTTCATTCGCCACCTACACACTGCTAAGTACTGCGTACTGCACCCATTCACACGAAGGTCTCGCTCGATTCACGCGTTTATTTTTTGTAACAAAATTGTTAACCTTTAAACTTTAAAAGTCATTATCATGTTTAAACGTCCCATCCCTAGTCTGGCAGATCCCGATGTAAGCGAGCTTCCAGTAGCTCGAGACATTTTTGGTGGACCTCGCCTCCTAAAGTAAACGGTACGCTGGTACGTAGGGAGAGGTAGGTGGAGGAACCCTTATAACCAGGCGCTTGGTACCGGTCAGTGGTTACGTATGTACCAGGACCAAGTTTGCCCCGAGTTTCCCCAACCCTTTCATATCGATCGTCGTCTTCATTAGCTTTAACAAGTAGGAGACAGATATTTATCTCCAGAATTTTGTTTGCCATTTTTTACAACACCAGAAGTCTGCATATATAAATAATATAATAATATCGAGTGTGTATAGTGTGTAATAATTAAATAATTGATAGTAGTAGGTTAAGAAGTGCTATTATTGTCGTGTGATATGTTGAACTTGTAATTCGAATCGAACTGAAATCCACGTTTTCATAGAAATAAAAAATCCCGTGCGGCAAGATCCACAAGGTATATTCGCGATAAATTAGCAATACCTATAAAAGTGGCGCACATTACCTCGAGTTTTGTGACGTTGGCTCGATTAATTTATTCGACAGTTGCACCTCGCATTTGAAGGCCTTGTGTGGAATTGGCAGCCTACAAGGGGCCATCTAAAGTTACACATGTGATCCTCCGCGTGGTCCCAAGACGTCGACCGTGCTACGTAGGTTCTCGTGTCTAAATCTGTAACTTCGCGTTGCCTCATCCCAACCAATGCACTCGCGTGCCACGGGTTGTTGGTATTTAAAAGCAATGTTTTTAAAAGAGTATAATTTGAAGAACGGCCAGCTTGTCCAAACGATCCGGCTCGTGGATGCATGCGACAGTGACGCGAGGTTCGTACAAAGGCTTCACATCGTCCACCATTTTTTTGTGGCGGAAATGAATTTGAACAAATTGTCATTTTGTACTCACATTGGGATGTTTTAACTTGGAAATTTTGTAAACAAAATTTGCTCAAATCGTGGAAGTTGCGTATTCCCAATAATAAGGTAAAACCATGTAGAATTTGCATTACTACACATGAGTGTGTATTGCGGCATCGCTAGAAATTTCATTAGGAGCTGCTGAGGGGCTATTCCTGATTGTCACGGTGATATCTACGTAATTATCACTTGCTATTGGTTGATAGCTATTCAATCAGCCAATAATTCGGATTGAATAGCAATCAACCAATTGCAAGTGATAACTACGTAGATATCACTTAAGTAGGTTTTGTCACCGTGACAACTTTCAAGAATCACCCCCCCCCCCCCCCTGATATTTGGACGTTTGCTGTGTAACCCCAGGAATGTCGCAATACCAGTGCTATGACGACATTCCCATCAACCTAGCCGTTTCTTCAGGAAGGCACATATGTGATGTGAGTGCGAGCGAGTGTGTAGCAGCCTGCTAACCAGCGTCCCGACGCGGACGTCGGTGCGTGTGCGTCTGTCGACGCGAGACGTTCGTCCGCGCCACGCACCTTAAATGTCATTCCCCCTCCCGAGTTCGTGGCCCGGCTGGGTGTCAACTGCCCCCGTGAGAGAGAGCGAGAGCGATGCAGAACTCTGTGGGTTTCAGTGTTAAAACGGGGCCCGGGACTGGTTGGTCCTATATTCACGCCAAGAATAGGACAGAACATATTTTGGCAGGCTCCTGCATGATCTCCAAGACTAAGAATATAAAGACCGCGTAGCCAATATATTAGTCTACCAGTTTTACTTACTGGTGTAATCCAAGCTTTATGGCAGCCTAGAGAATCGAGCCCAGCCTTGCGGCTGTTGATTGAGCCCTTCAAATGACACACGATATGAATCGTCAGTCATTCAGTCGACTCGTGAGAATGATGAAGAACTCTAATCGTGAATTGTATGTTTGTCATTTTGTAGCTAATTTACCCCGTCGGCAACTCTTTTTCTCTCTCGCGGTTTAAGAACAGATGTGCCTCATCGTAGACTTACAACTTACATAATATGCCTGATTTTGTGCATTCCGTTTAGCACGGTGTGATGTGAGTTGTGACATCGTTGAATTCAAGTGTACAGAAAAAATTTAAAAATAGTGGACTTTCAAAAGAGGCAAAGATTATGAAGGGTTTTCATAATATTATCTCGTTTCCATTCATAAAGCTGTAGAGATTAGTATATCTACTAGCGGATGAGATTAGTTTGGTGCCAGCCCCTTCACGTTTCTTGTTCTCGATTATAAGCGTCTAAATTATAAGAGCCACCCCCCAGCTTCTTGCAGTTGGAAAATTACTCCTTTATCTAGTTTGTAGCCCTGACATTTGATAGCCACGTGTTTGTTAGTCAGGCGTTCTCTAATCCACAACAGTCGCCCCATATGAGACTATATAAGCTGTTCTCTTCTCGTTGTTACTGTTTTTTAGTTAGCTGAGTGAATCGACGACCTTTAATTCTGTTGTGAGCAGTGCATAAAATAGTTACGAAATACAGACATCTTAGACGGAGCGGTCTGAAGTGCGTCTCATTTTTCGCCGAGTGATTCACTGGTCCGTTTAAATATAATTTTAGAACAACTGTAGCCGCTTCTTCCTGGGTCCCCGAGTTATATAAGAATAGGTCATACTATAGTTAAACCGAACCAACTATTGGAGGAGTCTCATCGCTGTGATATTTGGCACACTCTGCAATACTTTACTAAGGTCAAACGGAATAATTAACGAAACTAACGTCGCGAAAAAAACGAATCCGAACTATTTGAACCTATAGGCCAACAGCTAAAATTAATCAGAAATAAATGTAAGAGAGCGTCGGTGCCTTGTTATAACGTCGAGTCGTCAAGGTTGTTTGGGCGCGAGCGTCCGAGAGGTGTATTTGCGTTTGCGTGAAGGGGGTTGCGGCGTCTTGTGGGCACCTGCCGGGGGCTTGTCGAACTATTTAACTTTGCGGAACCTCCGCCAGGGGATCCACATACCTTTGTGCAACGCTTTACACGTTTGATTATTTTTATGTAGGTTTTTTAATGTTTCCTCCGTTCAGTTCAGATTTCATCCCCAGTTCGCACATGTTTTACTGTTTCAGTTTTTTTCGATAGCCACATATATTTTATAATTATCTTTAATTTTCAGTTCGTCAGTTAACTACTAAATTTATTGTGTATTAATTGTATTATCATACTATTACTACCGGTACATAATTTTACAATGTTATATATTAATCATTTTTAATTTATTCGCGAAAATTGGCCCAGCTAATGTCAGGTTTGCTATCCGTCGTGGTCCGTACGGTTCAATCGCATATCCGAGTCATGTGGGAACTAATATTGGTTCGAATCCCGCATAAGTTATGGAGTTTTCGTAATGCTCGTATTAAATCGGCATCTATAATTCAACCATCAACTCGAATAGCATAGCTAAAAAGTGCACTGATATAAATAAACAACATAGTAATATGTTTCACATCTTTGTGCTGTGCTGATAGTTTTTTTTAAACTGAGTGTGATTGGCAATTATAATTAGTTGTAGGGTACCACTAGACCACACTTCCACACGTTTCAGGGTTTTCTAATTGTATTGCAAGCAGTTTGCGTTATTGCAAACACTTGTACAAGCACATAATCGGAGCGAAACCCGTGCAGTAACACAGCATGTAATTCACGTAATTATATCCTTATGTCCAAATATAATATCATTTTAGTTTAATGCGAGATATTCACGGCTGAGCTCACACCAAGTATGTGATTAAATTGTAAGTCTGTAATTACTGGAGACCGCCGCTATTCCATATCTGTTACTGTGCTATCTGTGTTCGGGGTAGTTGATCACAAAGCCCGTATACTCATTTGATACTGGATTTGCACATTGAAGATTTCACTTAAATGCGTTGGTTGTATTAATACAATTGTGTTCCGTATATATGTGTGCAGTGCAAACAATTAGAATGATGAACTCTGCAATTAATCAAAAATTATTACAAAACACATACCAAAATAAAATAGCAAATAATAATACAGCAACAAAATAAACTACCATAAGAAAGAGAACATAAATTTCGAGATTGGTTTATATAAAAAAAAAGTTATAAACATTTAAAATGACTTATTATATGATAGAGAAAAAATGAAACAATAAATTGACTTGAAACGACAATACCACATAATGTTGGTTATATTTGTGATGTAGATCTATTGCTTTGGCAAAGCTTACGAGTTCATAATAATGTATATAAATAATACACATATTTGTCTAGACCTAGACACTAAAATAATTACTAAAAGGTAACTAATCTTTCGCCTCCGGTGGCTGGTTTGGGGTCATGGTTGAGAGTCGACCCCTGCCTTGCTTGTAGAATGTGACCCGCCCGTCTCGCTTACGACCTCCCCCACCCCCCGTCACTTCATCTTTGGGGTGCGCCACTGTTATCTAATCAAGTGGAATGTTTAAAGAAATTCTTACTGTATTGGAGATCCACAGATGACAGTTATTCAATCAAGGCGTCGTCGGTTTCCTACAGTCCAAAAATAGACTTCTAATTTCAAAATTTCGGTATGTTTTTTGAATTCGGCCTCAGTTTGGGGTATACAGGACTGCTTTCGCGCACCCTGTTTGTGGGTGTATGGGCGAGCAAACATGCTCAACACAATATAAAGAGCTTCAGTTTGCGAGGTTGATATATTCCTGCTTGCTGAATGAGTTTATTTAAAGAGCATCAACTTTGGTAAATATATAATGAATTCACTTTGGCGTGTACACTCAATATTGTAAGTTTAATGAAGCAAGTGGTGTGTGCAAGTGCTGCTTGCCGCACTCCCCACTGAAGACTGTGTATATAGTGTAAAAGCAAGCCGTCAGTACTGTCGTCATATCCGTGTGGTGTGACATAGCCCCGACCTCTTAGTATGTACATGCATAAGTAATAGGCTGCAAATCTCGAGACAGAAGGGACGATGGTCTGTTGCCGATGAATTTTGAGCATTTTGTACCACGACGTTGTTTTTCGTTATCAATTGCAACAAATAACGGTGAGAACATGGTTTGATGCCCAACGTTCACAATTTAAAAATCTACCGCTCCCAAGAGAGAACATCCCCTCCCCCCTCCGCGATTCTATTAAGTACAATTTAATTTATATAGTCGCTTGTAATAATATATCTTTTTTTCGGACTCGGAATTCAGTACCGCTGTGTGTATATTTATCGCTAAGACGAATCGCTGTAGTAAGTAGGCGAAACATTTTAGAAATGTATTTTTTATTATCATAACTAAAAAGTACCTTATGCGAAATGAAAAGTGAACTCAAAACATCCCTCAATACCCGAGTGTAAACCTCATCGTAGTAATCAACCGCATGATGCGTTTCGATAACTATATTTTTAATCGGGGGATTGTATCCTTTGTGTTGTACACAGTTAGTGGTTTGATAGTTGGGGGGGGGGGGGGGGGGGTCAGGGGGCTCAACTTGCCCTCTCACGAAACCACATCGAGGTGACAGCGCCCCGCCCCCGCAGTTAATGTAGGGGACAAACAAGACAAGGTCAATCCATCCCTCGAGGTGTCCTCAATGTGTGGTTGTGGGAGAGAATTTCGGCCACGGCCATCGGCAGGAGCTTTGACAAAGAAGTGGATGATCAACATAACGTTCATTTTGTTTTCACTGTCCAAATAATATTTGAAGAACATTATTTCGATATATTTTCAGTTAGCGTTTTTAATAAATATAGATTTATTTTCCAAATGCTTTCATTTCTTCTTATCGTGATAAGAAGCCTCCTTCACTCTGGTTAGTTATTCGCTTGGAGTTTAGTTGCCACGTGTTCTTTGATGCATTTTATACGACTCGAACAAATCAATAACTCTATTCAATGCGATATCGATAAGTGAATAATAAATTCGATAAGGATAAATACAACTATGCAGGTGTCTCAACTCAAACCATTATCCACCTCTAACGGTTTAAAACAAAATCATTGTATCAAATCAAATCATGAGCGCTGTTTTTTTTGTTTTTGTGAAGTTCAACGGAGGAAAAGGGGTAATCAATATTAAAATAATATATGTAGGCCTATTACTTGTTTATCAATTGGAAATCCAAGGTCCCCGGGGGCCAAGTACCCCATTTGTCCCTATGCGCCGACGCCCGTGCCTTGGCTATTTGGGACTGTGCCCCAGACCGCGTCTTGCTTGCGCTTATCAATTTCCCTTGATAATAAGGTGACTCCCCCCCCCCCCTCCCTCCCTTCCCGAAATGCGCCCTGTTTACGCCACTGGGCTCGTTCATGTTAAGTGATCATACTCGCACTTGCTCGCACCATATCAAACGAGCTACTTTGTTTTAGTAGGGATAATCAGTTCGATTCACTCATTGTATTCGATCCTTTTTAGAAAATAAGTAACCACTGTGATATTGGCAATGTACATTTTTGTTGTATTATCAACCTTGAAGAATCGTGCTCATATTCTTTCAAGATAGTTACTGCTGTCATTCCGTCTTATCGTCATACCTAATGTACACACCACGGCAACTGGTCTTTCATGATGGCTATGAAGACTGAGGACGAATTCGATTTTGGCACAGCTAAAAATAGTGTAAGAAGTCGCAAAGTTAGTGTGTGAACGATTTTCATACATTAATTAATCTCTGGTGTTTGTGTTCGACCAACCAAGTGTAGGCCGGAGTCGGGCCCGCGCGGCGCAGCACGTGTTCCACCAAGGCTAAAGAGCGTGCGCGCGCGCGTTTTGTCATTACAAGCGAAAATAGCTGTGTCCCATTGTTCCGCACTCACAAATAGAATAATTCAGAATATCTGCTATAGCTTCTCTTTGATAAAATAGGTACTAGGCTAGGCTATAGGCCTACTGGCCGCTTTGAAGCGGATGACCAGTGCACGTAAAGTGGACAGCAGTGTAGGCCTACGTACCAATTTCAACCTGTTATTTTATTTAATGTTGTTATTTTTTTATTCATTATGACTGTTGTCAAGTTTTTTAACGTATTGGACCACATGTTATACACCCCACCCCTCCTTTTCAAAAAATGAATTGCAGAGTGATTAGTGTATATTGTATTCTGCGATAATGACACCTGTGCTGTGTTATCATCACAATTTGAAAATATTCTCGAAAATGTAGGTTTATAAAGTAATGCAACATTCTGTTCTAGAACGTAAAAATCGTACACAAGTTGAAAAAGAAATAAATAAATAAATAAACGTAAAAATCGCTCAAATTTGATAACTAGGTAATAGGACGCTGACAATTTGTACAGTAAACCTAGAGACCATAACATTGCAATCTTCTCTACCGATTCCCTCTGTTGGATCATGGTGGCGCGTAGGCCTACCGTGCATGAGTACGGCATTCACGTGCGCATTTGAATAACTGTGGCTTGGCTCGAGTGTAAACCCATGGATGGCTATTGGCTACTATTGTGAACTTAATCTTGCTTCCGTCGCAGAAGGTCGCCGGATCGATAGGCCCTCGTGGCTACTTTGAGAGTTTTTAACTCTGAAAATGCGTGTGGTACATTAACCCTTATGTTTTTTTTCTTCTGGTGCTTAAAATCGAAGTAATCAAGAGTTTCAGTCATCGTAGCCAACCTCCCCCTCCGCCCCTCATCAATCAAAAGTCGAAGGTCATAATCAATTCTTCGAGAGTTTAGTTTGAAACACTCCCAACGTCAAGTACTATTAATATTTAAGTGGTGCCATTGTTATAACACAATAAACGATCAGATCTGTATACCTAATTCCTTTATTGTGGGTATATCTACCATGTTTCGGAAGGAAAGTAAATATACGCTCATTTTTATTATTGACTTCCGATTTAAATAAGGTCAAGGGAATCGTTGCACAACAGATGTTTAAATGAATCAATTGGCTGGCTTATGGGTTATTGATCACAACCTACATAGACAGTATGATTTATGAAGGATGGTTTGTTTTCTATTCATTCAGTCACGTCGTACGTGCGCTGCTGCGTCGTCTCTAGGGTGTAGGGCGGGTGGTAGACCGGCCGGGCGTGTTGACCACGTGGGCGACACACTACTTTTATCCCTGGCTGGCTTCACAGTTACATCTTAACATATTATATACGGCATTTGAACTTTGAGCTTGAGCATTGATGTGGGACTTTTATTAGAAAATAGAGTGGAGTTGACGTCTCGAAGCTAGGGCTGAGGGCTGACAAACAACTCTAGGGCAGGCAGAGACAAGCGAGTGCACTTGCCCTGCCACCCACCTCCTGGATGTCAGGATTTTTTTAAACCTTAACTTACTAATACACATATGTGTGTCTTTAATTTCATTCCTACCTATTTTAACGTCTCAAAATCGATTAAAAAGTCGTAGAAATAAAAAAATCTCTGCGACGCTAACGAGGGGGCCTTTGCCCCTCGCAATTGAATAATAGTAAATTGTCTCGTCTTGCCTTCTCCCCCTCTCCCCCCCTCTGGAAAATATCCTGGCTACACCCATGCCACGTGGCTTCGGTGTATGGAAGACGAGACACCTCGCCCGCCACTTGTTGACACGTGACGTGCCACGTGCGACATGATTGTCTGGATCGACCTGAAAGAAGTGGCGAACCGACGCCGCCGCTATAATGAAACACAACGAGGTGTGAAGTATCATACCGATATAAATATTGTGTACGAGACCGAGCTTTTTATCGCATGACGCGTTGGAATGTCTATTTGGCGTTGCATGCCCTAGAACTTATGTTTACTGCATGGTAATTGTTTTCCATCTCATTCTCTTCGTTCTCACTATACTTGTAGATTATAACATAATTTATCCCAGTAAAAGTGTGCAAATAAAACTGTAATTTTGAAGGCTATACGCACGGCTAGCTGTACAGTGCACACCCAATGAGTTCAGCAAGGGTCAGCACTGACTTGCAATAATTAGACCCATTCGTATTTACTCCCGTGATTTTACCATACGAGATAACTAGAATAAACAAACAGCTAGTATCTTATCGTTAATATGTTACGTGCGAGCATCACTTTCTCTCTCTAGCATCAGTTGCATGTCTTCGCTATTTATTTAAGTTTCAAGATAGCGAGCGCTATATGGTGAATGTGATAAATTTTAAATACTAAATAAGGCGCGGTAAAAAAGCCATGTCTTCAACCTGTAACTCATGATGTTTGAACAGGTATTGATACGGTACGTATTAAGTGGAAGCTTTGTAAATTTCCTTATCTGAAGGTCTTTTTATGATAAAACTGCCTGTAAATTTGTTATGTCTGCCTTGTTCTGTATCATTTCCATTTAAAATGTTTCGAAGTAAAGCGTGGCGATTTCACTCGTGCGCAAAACTATGTCGGATTAATAATAATTGTCGTACATACTTGTAGAGATACGTTTAGCGTTCGGGTCCGTAGTTTGTTTTGTTGTTGTTTCATTGACTGTTCACTTATATCTACATATAGGCTTACACGTGTTTTTATTTTCGTTCTTTACATAATTGGATACGAGATGATCGATTCCCTCTGGCCGAACGCCTGCGGAGATACCCGAACGCGATCTCACAGGAATGCCAACTAATGTAGAAAGTCTCGTATATGATCAGATTGTTGCGTCCTCTAAAATAACTTTTTCTAGGGGGAGACGTGGTCGATTTTGTCGTCGTCCATGTTCATTCACGTAAAGCATTGACGTATTGTAATTATAGCGCAGATGTGGGGGGCGTTCAGTTGTGGTCGCGAACATGTCCGGAAAGCGCGTGGAATTACAACTGTCGGTATCGGGATTGCACACGCAATCCGGGCTTAGTGAAAAAGTTAACTTAAATATGGCACCGTTCTTTACAACACAATCGTAATGTCGTAATGATGTAGCATATGTCTGATTCCGATCCCAATCCCGATTACAATCACGATGCTGATAATTGTGGTTGAGACTTGATGTGCACGCCGACGCCTCTTCATCCATCCATACATACATACATACATACATACATACATACATACATACATACATACATACATACATACATACATACATACATACATACATACATACATACATACATACATACATACATACATACATACATACATACATACATACATACATACATACATGGTAAGGTAATAGATTATACGTATACCTAGTGTACGAGAGCCCCCTTCCATGGAAAGTGGTAGGCGGTATCCTACATCACTGGAAAAGTGTCAAGAAAATACCTGCAGGCATATACATTGTACGAAGAGAAAGTACATCGTTACTCGAATTGTAAATAATTCATTACTTATGATGATGATGATGATGATGATGATGACGGTTAATAGTAAGTACTGCTTGTGAAGAAAGAGTATATACATTTGTATTATTATTTGTGGAATCCCCTCCTCCAAGCTACTTTCAATGAGTTTTCCCCTTTGTGCATGGAGTGGGTCTGGAAGTTTTTGATATGAAAAAGTTTTGTGCACGATTGTCATTCTCATTACTTGGGGTTTGTTGGGAATATGTACTCGGGCACACTCATGCCATGGTACTCGTTTGGTTCTATGTAGGCTTCTGAATTATTTTGGACACATTTTGCTGCATAATATTGGCGTTGTGTGAGAATCCATGTTCTATAATGCAACATTTTGTATTTATCGATTTTATTTAGTCGTACTTTATAAGCGTTTTTTCCTAGTTGTAGTTCCTGACACTAGTTTAGCCTGGTCTAACAGCACAGCAGTTCACTGTTCGCGTTAAATATTAATACATTATGCAAGTTCTGTAGGAAGTCGGATTAGGCCAGGATGGGTGACACTGAATCAAAGTGACTGCCCAGCTTCCCGACATCCCACGAAATTCGGTTAGGTTAGGGGATCAGGTTGAGGATTGCCCACGAAAGTTAGTACGGTTATTGGCTCTGGTTATAGCTCCAGTCGGCCTCATGAATCAAAAATTGTGCGCAATTAGGTTTCATACGTTGGCGTAGTGTCACCAATCCTGGCCTAAGTCGAGACTAAGTTCTGTAACCCATTGATGCGATTCTAACCATTTCGAGATAATCTGTGCGTGGGCAGACTGATTTTTGTTCTCCGTGAATGATCTGCAGAGCGTTGTGCGTGGCGGGGGGGGGGGGGGGGGGGGATAATAATGGTCTACCCACGCCGACAACGCATCACGGCCAACCCGAGTTTACCTTTCAAATTCGACCGGTGAATACGGCCATGGCGTTCTATTTCGCTCCTAGTTTTTGGCGCTCATCCGCGGAGTCACGCAAGGGCGGTCCGCTCACCTTCCTCGCACCGCTCTACTCCGGGAGGGCGGGTGTGCACGTTGCAACACAGGAACAAGTCGTAGTAAAGCTGTATACAAGATTACTAGTTCTCTTAAAAGTGTCTGGACGTTGTGATTTTGTGGCTAATTGCTCATGTTGAAAATTAATTTGTTTTTGACAATAAAATATTCTTCTCGTTTATATAGCTCCCCCCCCCCCCCCCCTTATAATTTTTTCAATTTTCATTTATATATAAACTATGTTTCGTGTATAATCTGTATGGCTATCCTGTAATTCATCAAATATTTTGCTAACCGGATTCTGTTAGGCCTTGTCTACGCTACGTTGCTTGGAATGTATTTTGACGCGGCGCTTTGCGAGTCACGGGACGGCGAGATATTCAAAGACTCTACGTCACAGAAGCGTCTCCTAATGAAAACAGGTGCAATTATGTAATCTTGCGAGGAAAACATGCTTATTCATTCGTTCGCCGCCGCTACTGCTGCTGCAGCATGCTAGGAGGGAACCCTTCCAACTCGACCGTCTTCTAAAGTCGTGTGTGTGGGGGGGGGGGGGGGCTTTGTAATAGACTGTTGGGTTGCCAAATTGCCGAGACATTCGCATCTAGACCTAAAGCTCTGAAAATAAATAAGTCTCACAAACATGACTTTGTGTTATACCAACATGGTAAACGCCAAACAGACATGAAATGGCCCACGAAACGCTGGGACGTTTTCACGCGCTAATGTCATCAACTGAATTTCATGGTTTAAACAGTTTTGTCACAAGCTTGTTACCGTAGTTGCATATTTGAAAGCGAGCTTGAAAGTTTAATACAACATGCCTTACAATTGCTACAACCCAAATACGTGTCCTAAACCGTATCCATGGGCAGCCACACTATTTTGACGGGGGGGGGGGTATGCGCTCCCCACCCCTACCCCAGCGGGTGCCCATATACATATCCTATTCGTTGTAAGGTAGCTTGTCTACGATTAGGTGGATACATGGATGGTAAATATTTTAACTTTTGTACTAGGGCGCAAAAAAATCATAAAAAGGGCAATGCCTTATATAAAATGTAGATCCCTTGGCTAATGTAATGATTTTCATGAGTTTAAATGTTTTCACATTTTGTCTACTGGTCATATCGTAGTAAGAGAATATTAATTTTGGCATATATAACACAACAAATGCAAATACATGTAACAGCTGCCTTTAATGTGTCAAAACAACATTTTTCATTGATGTTTTCGTAGAATTTCCCATGTGAATGTTTGCGTCTTAGCGGACATGTCGGAGCTTCCTGACCCCGACAGGCTCCAAAAATATGTTGTCAGATGCAATAAGTGGAGGTGATTGATCACTGACCACGTCAGCACACTTACTCGTCTCGCTACACTTGAGTGTCACGCGCTGTCCGCTAGTTTTGGGTACAGCATTTTATTTTGACATCAGTGTTCAGTTGCGTGGCTGTTGCGGTTGCGGGTTATGTCAACGAGCGCCTTCACATTGCAGATGGTCACCACACTTAAACGATGATTGAGATTTATCGTACCACAGGAAGCTCTCGATTCTCATGGCTGAGGCTGGGCTGGGTGCAGGAAGCGCTCGTGGCCCCCATACCTCAGTCAACAAAACGTGTCCACTCTAAAACGAGACCGGTGGCATTAGATCTCACTAACCCTTCATCCCCAATACATGGAATGTTAGCACCAGCTACGTGTGGGCATCACACGAGGTGTTAGGAATATTGTCAATACTAACATGCATGGGGCCTGATAGTAAAGTCTAGCCTTAATTCCCTATTATTGGATTTTAATTAATATTATTGATAGACGATCGTATCGATGCATGATGCATTACAATTTTCTTGGCATGTTATTGTAATTAATTATATATTATAAGTATGCTGATGTTGATGAACTATATTTATTTGTGACTTGTGAGTATACATATTTACAGCGTTATACAATTGTTATGATTTAAAAGTGTACAATATGACCTTACACTATAATTAAGATTAGGTACCTTAAATGTACGTAAATGCATATTCATAAATGGAACGGTAATTTCCATTCATTTAAAATCTATTATGGAACGATTATTTTTGAAGTCGATGATCGCGAACAGTAATCGATACTGGTATTCATTTCTATTTGCCCAACTATAAAAAAAACTACTTAAAAACTACTACCTACTTAAAAACTAAATTCCGCTTCTTTCAAAATGAAGCCAGTGATTAGAAAGTACACTATGTGATACGGCATCATGTGTGATAGTTTGGTTTGTCCTCGAGGCTGTCAAGACGGTCAAGACGGACGGCCCTGATGAATGAACCGCGCATTCAATGTTCAAACCTGCCGCCATTATAGCCAATCAGAACTACTGTTTGAAGCGATACGTATATTCATTACGTAAAGAGATTCTCGTTGTACTTCACTAGTAGTATTCAATTGCATTGACGTCAGTGCAAAACCTGTATAAATTACTTCGTCTTCTATAAGCTTTCCAGTTCGTACTGGATGTTGCGAATTGGTTCAAATAGATTGCTACGCATTGGGAAATATATCGTGTATACAACCTGCTAATAAGCTAGCCAGCCATGCAGTAGCCTCGTACTAGTAGCTACATAAGCATAAGCTCCTAACATGCAAATAATAACTGAGTAAATCACGCTAATTTCTGTGGACATGTAACGTGCTGATTGAACTGTGCGTGCGAGCCATTCAGCGCGGTTGCTTGTGGGTTTCTGTCACTGTCAGACAGAAGTGATAGCCGGCCGCCTCGTGTATAGGACGCTTGTGACGTCAACAATCATCAAACTTATCTCACTGGTTCACATGCCTTGCTAAGTAGTAAGTATACATACACTCGAGACGTTGTTAGCACAAACAGCTACTTGACAGCTATTTGACGTGTCCGTCCATACTATCTGCAGAAATGCGATACGCCGATTGGTCAGTTTATTTTTTTCCTGTCCACGTCTGGGATAGCTCGGCCTGTCGTACGAGACGACAACAAGAGTCAACTCGTTAGACTCTCAAAAACTCGAAACTCACGCCAACGATCAGTTCCTTATTATGGCAGTATGATGATGTCCGACCCGTGCCAATCACGATCTGCCCGTCTGTATTTATAAATATTACTACCTAGATTATAGCGGATTGCGATGTCCGCTTTTGTTTACGTTCAATGTCCTAATTCTGTGTTCGTTCTGCGTCGTAAAATTTATTTGTGGTGGGAAAAAGTGCTTCTGTATAGAAAACTTTTAAAGGTAAGATTAATTCGAGGAGTTATTTTGCTCGTATTCTACAAGCTCTTTCTTATTCTTATAAATCTTCTTCGCCGCTTACGTTCATCCAGTCGTCGGAAGGTTTGTAGGTATACCATAAACGTGAGTTGTGTGCTTGAATCCATAATCCATCGACATCCATTGAAAAATATGGTAGCACAATCAATACTAACAACAAGTAAACCCACTGTGTATATTTTAAAGTTTGTTTTGATGCCTATAAAATAAATATAATAAATCAATCATGTTCAGAAAAATGTAGTTCCATTGTGGGATGGGACGGTGAGGTTATTGAGATATGAGAATCCATTATATTGGTTACTCAAGTTAAAATTATAATTGAAACAAAATTAAAATAAAAAATAAAATAAAAAATAGGAAAATATAGTACACAATTGCTACTTTCGTTTTAACTTTATTGTACCCTAAGTTCACATTCACATGTACCGGTACGCCTAATCATTGCATTTGTAGTAAATGTATCACATTGATTAATTAATTAGTAGTTATCCTTAATTGATCACTTATTAGTAATTAGTTTTGTGTGGGGGTGAGAGGGGATGGTTACCGTTTTAGGATGCTAACCCCCCTCCCCCCCCCCCCCGCAGCTCCAATGATGGGAAGGGGTCTCGTGTGTCCACCAACGTGACCGGTGTTTCCTGCTGCAAACACAAACGTGCAGGAATACTATAGTCCTCACTATTATTGTCTTTTAATTTTATTGGAGTGTTTATGAATGAAATGAAGCGAACGTGATCACGTTGGGAGGAGCTCCGACCGACGATCGATCCACTATGGTCGTACAGTAGTATACTATGTTGTATACACACACCATTATTGTTGCAAGGTTACATAACGACCTTGGAGCCGTGTCTCGTCGTTCCGTTACCTTTAATCGTCACAATCTGCATACACAATCGAGCTCTTTGTGGAATCCTCCGTCCTAATGCACCTTCCCGCTCAACTAGACGAGCGAGCGGACTCGTACATCATGCATACCGTTACGCTTCGCAGTGCGCGTGATCATAGAGGCGTGCTTGATTTAGATTATTCTTGTCGGCGCGTGTAAGATATTAACCTTCATTAATAATTTTTTTTTTGTAAACTGAACAGCGTTTCCGCTAAATTCACAAGGTTTCTCCGCGCCAAGATCAAGTAATTAATTGTACCTCTGATGCGCGTGTGTTATACACTTGCGTTTTCTTGTGTAGAATGAGTTGCACGTGCAGGCCACGGCTCATCGTAAAACCTGCGCATATAAATGTGTTTCGCCCCGACAAAGCAAGAACAAAACGTTGCTAAATCGGCACGTTACCAAGAACATCTCAGTCAGATTTATTTTATATAGGCCTACACTTAGTTAACTTAAAATATCAATGAGTATTAACAATATGCATTACACATAATATGAAGAAAGACCTTCTGACTTAGTTGTTTCTTCAAGTTATGTCTGAAAGCTAGAACTGGGAACAAAAACACGTCCTTAGAATAAATCAACTCGTTGCCACAGTAAGTAGTGTTTATAATTTCTCATTAATCGAGTCTCTTTTTCACTTTACGTTGGGATCAGATTTAGACTTCCAAAGTAAACATCATGCGTCGACACTGCCCACCGTCATTGGAGGTGTTCGAAACGGGGCTAATCGAGACGACGCTTGTTCTGTTGCGCGTTCACATGTCAGTATTCTGCACCATCAGCTCGCAAATGCGTGTTCTGCGGTAGTGTATTGTGTCGATGCTATTATTCTCTATAGATATGTCTTGCCTCAAGGCTGTGAGAAATGCCGAATCCGCTATTCTATAATATTATGATGTTGTAGAAATTTACGACGCCCTGAGAAATGCTATCCTAGTCAATAGGATAGTATTTCTTTTCGAATTGTCTCCAACCGCAACAGGGATAAACCGGCATGCGAAACGTCCGATCTATATTTATTCTCGATTAAACTTATTCAATGATTATTTATAACAATTTGTGAGTTATTTTTCTTGTTGATATAGATAAAGCATAGGTTCACTCCAGGTTTGCACTGCCGTGCCCTTGTTTGCAGGTACACATGTTCACGGAGACAACTACAAACTTCCGAGTGGCTAAAAGTCGTTAAAATATATGGTGAACTGGGAGCCAAGATTAAATTGGCACGCTTGCCCTTGAAATTAATCGTTATGATAATTATTAATTTGTTTACTTCTATCTTAAACTTCCTCCTAAACTATCGAAAATCGTAAACCAAAATAAATGTTGTTTTCAAAATCAATAGGATCGAAAATACAATAGGGAAACACTGTAACTCACTATATGCGAGTGGGCTTAGGATTCGTCGCTGTCAAAATCACATTTCAATTCGTGCACTCCATGTTACAACATGGCCATTGACCGGTGACTGCAAAAACTGCATTGTCTCGTCTCGTTTTTCATTCCAGTCGTGCTAAGAAATCCATTGCTGGCGTGAATGGAAATAACTTGTGGACCTCGCTTACGCAGATGACCTGTTGACAGACAGTCAGTAACCTTGGCGAAGGTAATGCGACTGTGCTATATAGTCTGCGTATGGAGCAACTTGTTTTTACGTGATGCCTTTATTACAGCGTTCCAGTACTGCTTTAACACAACATTCTTGCAAGCGTCTATATTGGTGACATGCGGCCGGGTTCGAATCCAGTTCGGTAACTAACTTATAGCAGGCCTACCAACGCACATGTGCCAGAAATCAACGATAACTCAGTTGACCTCCAAGATCCACCATTCATTTCTGGCACAGATTCGTTAGTTGACTACTTATTGGAATCAATCTGAAACTGCGTTGAGTGTGCGTGGTGTTTTAAAGTCTGGAGTTCGGCGCTTGTGTATTGTATTATAATAGGCAGACATTCATTTTACGTGATGAGACCTGAAAACGTTTTCGTATGGAAAATAGAGCACGCTTATTTCTCCCTACTGGTGGAAGTACTATTTGTTGTCTCGCTTTTCTAAAGCATTTTCATAAGCGCTTGTGTTGTGTCCTCGGTGTTAATATATTCTCCTGCAACCGATCGGGGATGTAGCGTGGAAACGTGGTGTACCATACCATACCATACCATACCATACCATACCATACCATACCATACCATACCATACCATACCGATGACTTGAATTTCTTTTAATGAGAAAATCTTCATTACCCCAATCAACCACCAACACACTGTCGCAATAACAAGCGGCGGAACAAAGCTGGACTAACTAAAACTAAACCAGTAGTACATTTACAATTCAAGAATAAATTACCTTTCATTACTTCACACACAATATGCAGTTTTCATAACGTTTCCATTGATAGTTTTATAATTTATTACAACCGTGTGCGTGTGTTGTGAGAATCACATACTGTAATAGATTTGTTATTCACATGAAAATACCGCCAAGGTGATAGGTGTTGCCTACATGTGCTATATAACGGCTACATAACCTTTCCTTGGTAAAACAAAACATACGCACGATTTATATTTGTAAACAAATCGAGAAAACCTTCATGTTTCCAAAGCTAAGTGAGTATTCTTTTTACGTTCGGTCAACCAAGAGAGTTATCAACATTCATCCCTTGCAGTTCTTGTTGACCAGCTGCAGCTGGTAGTGATGTCTCATATCGTGGACAACACTCCTCCTCCTCAGATTCCATCTTATGCACCAGTAAGTTTCTTCCCTCGCCCTCGCTGATGAGCGCGATGAGCGCAATCGCATCAATGTGCGAGACGTTCTCAAATCTAAATAACTGCAAGTTGACAGCATTGAAAACAGGGCAACAACAAACATTCTCGTGTATTTCATTCGAGCAACCCTTTCGTGGCTAGACTCGTTGTGAAATCAAAAAAATTACAAAAAATCAATCCCGATTCCCGGCTGGGAATCGAACCCAGACATCCCGCTTGCCGCTGGACTGAATCATGTCACCGCTCAAACATGCGTAAAGGTTACGACATTAAAATGTGTGGATGGCTGGTGTTCGTCCACCTCCATATACAGATGTTAAATTACCGATCCCGGTGGCCCCTAGAGGTCAAGGCGCCCACCCGACAAATGGGTTCGATTCCCAGTCCGGGTGGGTTTTTTAATTTCCGGATTTCACATAAAACCTCGTGAATATTCAACAGAAGGTCGGATTGCTTCTTTACATTATTTGTATTAAGTTATGTACATTGTACACTAGTTACTTCAAAGACCAGTCGTGAACTGTTACACCTTGCCTTGTAGTTGGTGCTCAGTGCACAGGTCATGTATTTTCGTAGCTTGGCACCGTCTGTACTACTATCGGAGCATTAGCCAATCAGCGAGCTGCATGCGTGATGGTATCTGTGCGGTCGCGATAGTAAATGTTCAATGTACGATACTTTATAAGAAGATGATAAACTGTTCGAACAGCATTACTTCTCAAAAAGTAGATGGCTACTTTCTTTAGATTGGCTTGACGTAACACCGGGGAGTATTACAAGGTAATACTTCACAATGTAAGCGAAACGTCATTCATAAGATAACGCTAGGTGACATACAATGTTCCGTTAAACTTGACTTCGCCTTTCTTGTTTCTAGTGGGCTTTATTCTTGTGTAAATACCTTTTCGTATGTGTCGTATTTCGCAATGTGTCGATTAGTGTAAAACTACTAACAGGAAATGTTGATTACCATACCACAGTGTAATTTGTTGTCTGTACTTATACTACACGGCGACACGGTATGTTGGTCACTGTGTCTTTCAGTTACTTACTGGTTACTTTATGGTTGGATCTTCAATATTTATTGATTGACTCGTTGATTGATACTAGTGTTCAGACGGTAAAGAGTAGTCACATTGTCACTGATTATAATGCCCCTCCTCTTCGGTTGGTGCACAGCTTGTGAGCGTCCGTGCAAAAACATGGTTGGGGGATCTTCCTCTTTGGCTTTGCTGTATCGTCCAAGTAACTTTTCATTCAAACCACGCAAAATAATGATTTTTTTGTATTATACCTAGTTACATACAAAACGCCATCTAATATTGGAATTAATCCAAACGTGGGAGTGAGTATTTGATTTTTAGAATGCATTCTTTTTAATTTCTTGGGATCAATATTGATAAACAACTAGTCACAAAACAAAAAAATGAAACAAAGATATGCACCCCTATGTTAGCCAGGGGTAAAATCCTGCCCAGGGTGACTGCTAATAGGCGACGAAATGAGGTCCTCCCCTGTCAAGTCCTTTACTCTCAAATTACCCCCCTACGTCCTATTTTGTCGAGTAGAGGTACACCAAATGATCAAATCAAAACTCAAAAGATTTGTAATGTTACGCAAAAGTAGAAATAGGTAACAATTTTGATGAGACACGTACATTATATGTTGCTCATATGTTGTGGCATGACATGGTAGCAACCGTTTGTTTTACGAGTCAGTTCTGGTTGTCTAAGGACAAGACAGCAGGAGCTATTTTGTTGGCGAAACGTTTGGCAAATTGAAAATGAGCCTTTGCTATCGCTTGCTGTGCGCATTTATTGGCCTTTGAAATTGGCCCCCGCAAACTTTTCGTCCTCATTCCGTGTTTGTGACGCATTGTATGACTGAGGGCAGAGAGTCCATATTCCATGCAGATTGACAATATTTACTTGTCTATCTAGCCGCTGACGTCACGCGCCTGCTGCGAGAGCATGGCTTTCAAGACTTGTCAGTTGGATGTGCGCGTTACTAGCAGAATTAAATTGTTTCATAATGCTGGGAAATTGTCCAAGGAGGGAGGGAGGGAGTATCCTCGGAAGTGTTTTCCATTTCTGATAGGGGTTTCATAGTTCCATTTTCATCACTCGCACTGCCGAAGTATGAAGTATTGTATTTCATAACTCACATCCTAAATACCTCTGGCCCCATCCCATCTCGTCCCCTAATTGACGTCCATTAGGCAGGTCGGAGTGAGCCTCGTGATGCTAACCTACTAATAGACACGGTCTCCGCTTAGCGCCATGCAACGAGCAACGAGCACCGAAGTCTGAATCTGACAGTAGCAGAAGCGGTGCGCGACGGCGGGGCGGCGCGTTAGTTGGCCGCGAACAGCGCTCGAGTGAGGTGGTGGTATACGCGTGTGCTCGACTTATTAGTGTTGTGAAGTGTGCGTCTGTCTACACTGACAGTGATGCTACCCGAGGTCGACCTGGCGATGATGTCTGGACACATAGAACACAGGAGGGCGCTTCACATGGAGGCTCGCGATCACCAGAGGCACCGGCTTCGACTCCAACACCGGCCCACTTTGCTCGCCCAAGGTAAAACTAGCAACCACGTGTACGGACAACGCGGCTGTTTCTTGCGTGCGCTAGATTCGTCTCAAGTGATGCAATAAAACGAAATTTGAATCGATTGGTGGCGTGTGGCCGTTGTTCTCCCGTCCCGCATCGAACCGTGGCGACATGGCAGGCTCAGCTGCTTCCTATCGAAATTATGCGGTACGCGGACAAGGCTGCCTGTCATGTGCTACCAGTCGCCGGTTGGGGAGATGCAGAGCAGGACTTTCCCTTCCAATTATAATAACAACACGCCGGCTTGGTTGGCGTGGAGATCCCAACTTGCTTGCAATAATGTCATTTCGAGAATTGTTTTTATTACGAGGTCTGCAGTTTCACCTGTGTTTTGTTCCACCTCTGATCATTACATGGCTGGATGCGTTTTTGCGTCACTGGAGTCGCCGATAGTGTCCGCGTGCTCAGTGGTGCATGTGCGTCGCGACGAGGAACTGACCAGGGTTGCCAGATGTTCAGTAGAAGAGCGCGCCAGTGGCTCGTTTCAAAAACGCCCAAAAGCGCCAATACATTTATTACATTTGATACACGGAAATATAAGCCTAAACCCTACAGTGACTATTACCCGCGTAGTTTCGTTAATGAACGGTGCGAGTTTTTAACACTTTTTACTGCCAGACAAAACTCGCCTTTTTATCTCGCATTGTCCGTCTTTAAATGTGCAAAATCTATTAGGCCTACATGATTTGGCTGTCGTGAACGTCGCTCACCAGCTAGCGTGCGTGCACAGTATAGAACATTTGGAAGCTATTACATTACATTGTACACACATAACATGAAAAAATAAAGTTGTAAAGACGTATCATTATAACACAATGAAATGTCCAATTATTATACTTACTTATAATTTGTTTGTTTGTAAATTTCTGCTTAGCAGCTACACTCTGCTATTATATATACGTGAGTTGTGGCAGATTTAAAGGAAAAGATTATGTAATACACCTTAAATCATACGTATTTATTGAACGTATTCCATGCATATTGCATACGGCTATTAATAAGAATATTGACATATTAATTAAATTTGAAACCATTTATCACGTAAATATCATAACAATACAATCAATGACAATACCATAGGCACAAACAGTACAAAATGCCCTTCGTGAGGACTTGTCGTTACTGGCTTTAGCCATCCTTACAAACATCAACACAAAATAAATAACTATAACCTATAATATGCTCTATGCTAGGGCATGCCTATAAACCATAAATTCAAAAAAAAAAAAAAAATACTTGAGATGGGAAAATGTGAACTAAGCCTACCTTTGAATTCCGGTAAATCCTCCCAATCTCTTTTATATCTTTTGGTGTATTTTCCGAATTTTCCCATTGTCAAGTCAAGTTGACACGTTTTATAGGTTAATGGGTAATCCCCAGCCCCGGGTAATCCCCTCTTCTTCAGTCAGTTCTTCTTTCATTTTAGTGTACAAAAAACGCATGTCGTAGGCGGGCCACGGGCGGGGTTTGCGCAGAGTGTGCAGGGGCCGTATACCCACATATTATATTTTTAAGCACCTCATGATAGATTTCAAGCATTTATATTATATTTAATTATTTTGGCGTATTTTTATTTTTATTATTTGGCGGTTGACAGTTTTACCAGCCCAAAAACCGCCAGTACAAGTAGGAATAGAGCCCAATTGGCGCCAAGAGCGAAATGATAATTTTACCCGCCAATAGTTTGAGTCGAGTAGCCCAATCGGCGGTAAACCGCCCAATCTGGCAACCCTGGAACTGACATAGATCTGACGTTTGGTACTCGAGCGTGATCGTCGGCAAGACCTGCGTTCTTCTGTCGACCACCAATACCATTCCTGCATGTTAGGACTCCAGCCTCGCGTGCTGTGGTTTCAGTATTATTGGTTGTGATGTCCGGGGGGGGGGGGGGGGGGATTGTTGACGACGTTCCGAACATTCTCATTGATTTATCATGTTTGGCGATGTATCGAACAAGCCCGGTAGAAACTAGTTAGAATACCATGCCCATGTTAGCCGCACAATAGTATCAGCGACGAATCAACACAAATTTGATAGTCGGCTCATTTCGCGCGCCCCATCTCAACGATTACCGAAGTGGGTGGTTGCAACCATTCACTTGGCGCTGGAACTCGTATCACAGCGCGCCAGTTATCACTTTCGTTTTCTTTCTGAACCTAACTGACAGTGACAGCACACGTGACGGAAGTTGATTTTGAGTCAAGCAGTAAACTAAATAGGTAGTTAACTCCCACTGAACGAATTCGGCGTAGGTAAACTACGTACGGGTCTGCCCCCCCCCCCCCCCCCCACAGGTAGATATTATTATATTTCCAATTCAATATCACATGGTCCCCGGTTACCGTATCTGCCAGTGTGCAAGTGTATGTGTATCATGCAATTGATTCCATTTGATGGCATAGATTAGCGAGAGGCCGGCCGAAGACCAGCAAGCATGGTGCATGCGGCTTAGGTCGACTGTACGCCGGATCGATCCTCCCCGTAGGCCTTGTCCTGATTGCTTATTTTCGGTGCAATTTGCCACATGCTACAGACGGGACGGGTTACGATTTCTCAGTTCGGTGCTGTGCCACTATTATATTATAGCATTGATTGATTAGGTAAACACACGAAGCTAGGGAAACTTGTTAGTTCAAACAAATTGTTTCGTCCTATGAACGCGCGGCGATGTTACCTAAGTATTTCCATTTGTTTTGCCAAATCAAGTGGTTCTACCCAACGTGAAAACACATTACGGAGATCATGTTTCTATTGGTTTGTTAGTTGGTATAAAGTGTATATAAGTTAGGACGACTGGCACACAACGGCACCTGGGGAGCCGTACAATTGCGCCAATTCCCATTGCGCCGACAACCTCTTTTAATATGCAAAAATGTAGTGATGATGTTTTTTGCTTCATTGAGACAAACTATATTTGCATTGCGTCAAAGTGATACGGGTCACAAGTGCCGTAAGAGGTCTGAAATTATTGTTGACACTACAGTAAAAAGTTGATTCTCATTGAGCCAAGCTGATTTGAAAAATTTCGGAGATCTGGCGCCACCTTACCCCCCCCCCCCCCCTTCCTCCGCCCATTGAGAATCTAGTGTTCTGCCGAAACTTCGTCGTAATTAACAATAGCGTACACAAGCAGGCAATCGATAAAAAGGTCGTAGGTGCAATTGGAACAACCCGCAGCGATTTGAACAGGGTCCCACAATATCAGCAAAGAGTAAGTTTTCCATTCAGCCATTGTACAAGGAACGCTATTATGGGTTTCACTGCGATCTGCGATCACCTCAGGCTACGAAAACTCGTTTTTCTCACTAGCCCAGGATGTATACATCTTCTTGATAATGGTAAAACATAAGAATGTGGGGAGGAACTGTCAAGTCCGATTAGTGCGATTGATTGGAACTGAGAAGGTTCTATTGTTATCCTAGACGGAAGAATTTCGGTTTCCAAAAACTATTCGCATTTTTTTATTGAAGTCCCGAGTGGATACCAGGAAAACAATTAGCAACCCCCTGCCAGTCACCCCTTTATGTTAAAACAGGTAGTTTTATGCAACCGTTGAGCGGAGAAAGATTGAATGACAAGATACTGGCACATGGACTTCTAAATCTAAGTGAAGATTTTAGGGGGTATCTAGTATCTACACAAACAGTCGACAAATTGGAAACCGTGCCATTTTCCGCGCTCGCAGCTCGCAGTGAAACCCATAATAGGTTAAAAATAGGGGAGGGAGGGGGGTGGACACGTTTTTGTTTTACACGTATAGACATATTTCAAAAATACCGGCGTAAATGTTGTTTTTCGACATGTGGGAGTTGATGAATCGAATAATAACGTGACTTGGTAAATTGTGCTCATGCTCTTCTTCACAAGAGCCGCTGTACGTAGCCACATTCGCAACCGCAGCCGCAATCGTGCAATTTGAAGTCGTCGGTGGTATCTGAATAGCCAGCACTGTGCACTGTTTTTGTCAATTAGGGTCAGGAGATACTTCTAGTTTTTGATCATGTCATAGCAAACAACTCAACCTCTGTAAATTCAACATTTCCCGTCAACTAAAAATCACCTTTCGACAGAATGGCATAGTTGTAGTGTAGTAATTGTAGTTGTGGGCCATCACCACTAAAGCACTGAAAGATATGAGTGACGACTTGCAACCAAATGCATTTTAAAAGTGGATATTCTTAATGTTAGTTTAAAAGATTTTCCAAAAATATATTTACAAATTGATTAAACAAAAAATATTTCTTATTGTAAAAAATACACACTTGTTTTATAATATTATGCCAAAATATTTGAATCCTGAAATAAACCATATCCCCATATCTTGTGATACCCCAATTCAAAACGGCTAAATTGTACGTGTCTCACTGCCACACTGTGTCTAGTATTCTAGGATACATAAACTATACCGTACATTTTAAGAGTAGGCTAAAGCAGAATTTAAAGCAATCAATATCGATCAACTAAGAAGTCACGCTTTGAAATTTTTACTTGTTTTTACCAGTTAATCTCACGGCAAGAGTAACTTGAATTGACATACATGTTTCAAGGCGCCGACGGATCACCTCTGCTGAACATCGCAGGAAGCTTAGCACACAGATGAAGTGTCGTTTTAGTGTAGCGAAAGTCTCAAATCATGCCTGCCAAGTGATAACCGAGCGACGCGATATAGTCTTAATCTTTCCGGCTCTACCGCTAAACATACAATGTGTTCTCGGTTCTGTAGAGGTGGTTGCTCTCCCAACGTTGAAACACACCCAACGAATTCCCCTGGCCAGGGGGAATTAAACGTAGGTACGCCACTGCTGTTTCCGATCAGGTATGACCTGTCCCTGAACTCCGGAAAAATCTACATGACATGTGAATGCATATGAATTAGGTTTTTATCCGTAAATTAATTCCATATTGTGTGAGTCTCAGAGGTGGCCTAGCGTGTATAGACAGAAAGCTGTGTGGAATTGTATGTATGCACTCGTTTCAATGAGCAATGAAACTTTATGTGAAGTCCAGCAGTGCACGTGTCGGGGCCTTCTTACTTGCCAAATAACCAACCTTTCAGAATATGCCAAGGAAGTTCATCGGTGAAATTCCTAGTTTCCGTATTTTGTTTTCAAATTGAAAAGTTCAACTCTATTTTCGTTTTGTATGGTTCTATAAGTGTGCAACTGGAAGTGCCAACTGCCTCCTGGGTTGTCTTGTGTTCTCTGTCTTCCTACACAACGCGGGTGACACAACTACGATGATGTGTGTGATTGTTTCTTGCTTTCAATTACAGCACTGGCAGGGCACGCACACAATGCAGCAGTAATCACCACGTGCATAAGTTGAGTAAACCTAGGGGTAGAGACTGTGACAACAGTACGAGGGAGGATTGTCTCCCTGGATCGATCCAGATTGCACATGCACTTTGCACAAGAAATGGTTTTCTTGTACAAATGGCGATGTAGACCTACGTCATATGAGAAATTTTCCCAGCAACATTCGTAACGCGTTTTACTCCAATTCGTGTATATTTTGTTTCTAATCTCTTGCCTACTCGATAGATTACCCTACTACACCAAAACAACAACGTGAAAGAGACGCATGACGGACCATCGACGATGTCTTTCGTGCCCGCTTCCTATTCGTAGCACTTCCTGATTGAATGAAAGCGGCCCTGTACACAATCACGTGGTTCCTCGCATTAGCTAAAGATGCACCACCTGCGTGGCCTCATATGGGCTGCGTACTTTTCGCAAATTGTGGTGTTATTCACTTCTACACGAAATTTGCATTGCTTTCGTGACGCTCCTCGACGACTTTTCCATGATTGACTGGTCGCAGTATCGGTACTTGATAAACCATGCACTGCATTTTGGTACTTTATATGCCATACACTGCACTTAGTACTTTATATACCATGCACTGGCATGAGGTATTTATGCTCGTTTGTCCGAGATTGGGATCAGTTCTCGAAGCCGAAGCTTAGAGCATAAGAGCCGAAGCCCATCTCGTCACACGAAGTACCTCGTTTGTAAAAGGAATTATGATTCAGAGCAACGACGCATGGTTATTTTATGTATTGTTATTATCTTGCATTCGTCCATTTCAAGTATGTAAGCATCGTTATTAATTCAAAGCTAAGCTGGTGTCTGCGCATTTCTGATGTCTTCCCTGATGTCGATTCCCTTACTGGACAACAAGATTGTTATTCCCGCAACGCCAACGTTTATACCTGCTTTATAAGTCAATGTATTGGTTGGCATTGCTCTATAGGGGAATTGATTAGCAAATAATATAATTGAAAGTTGAAACATGAAAGTACGCTGGGGGAATAAGAACTTCCCTAATGCCAACAGATTCATCGTGTGATATTTAATTTTGAGCAGGCATAAAATAATTGTTTGGCGTTGGGGGGAAAAAGTTCGTTGGCAGTACGGGAATACGCATTGAAGGATCGCGCCGTAAGGGTTTGCGACGCATCCTGACTTGACGTTCAAGCCGGAAGGGGCCAACTTGTCAGAGAAGAAGCGCGTAAATCAATGCCGTGTTCTCCAAGAGACTCTGCACCAAGTGCGTTCGTGGTCATTCCATCGCTTCTCTTCTCGTTGATTTATTGCTGTACTATGCGTGTTATACCTATATACCAGCAACTACTAGTCAACGTTCAACTCATGCCGTTGCATTGGTACACATCATATTACAAAATGTAGTACCTAAAAAATTATAGAACTAAAGGGATGTTGCGTTTCCGTGATAAGTAATTGTTTCAGCCTAACTCCTAACGTCAAAGATGTTTTAAATTATATATATATATATATATATTTATATATACACACACCTTGGGCACCTATAGCTGTAATTTAGCAGACCTTAAATTGTAGTCTGCACCCACCGTGTCTTCTGATTTTTGTCCCCATGTTGAAATTGCTTGGAAAAAATGTATCGATGTCCAGACTTTTTGGTTTTTAAATTATGGGATTCCTACAGAAATATCATAATTATAATAACATTCACGCTTGGCCACTCTATGAACCCAAGCATTGATGAACCGATATTATTTCTTTCTTTTCGGTTTCGGGTTCTGATTTCTAAGTTATTTCATAAAACGGTTTTCGGTTCGAACCCCCCTTCAAACTGTAATAATCATATTTTTCTGTATTGTTTTCTCAGCCGAGCAGGGCCTAAACAAAATCGTTTCGTTTTGGTTATGTTACTAAAACCATTCTCTCACAACGTAGAAGTACATTCCTAAGAGGAAGATTCTCCATCGTATGTGATCTGTATGCAGATACTGTTGAATACGGAGCGTGGTGCGAGCCCCTACGGTAATTGTGTATACACCGTTCCCCGGGTGTAATTCTCTGAACGTGTATGTTTCTTGTTGGGTTGTGTCTCTTGTGAACGCAGTCGGCAATCCGTTGGCAACGCTGCAACTGCTAGTTACAGGACAAAAAGTGACAGATGGTATATAAAACGTGGCTATTATTAGAAAACAATGAGAAATGTTTTCAAAAATATCTCGACTTCACCTGCTTACCACTTTCAAGCGCATTTCTATCTGTAGATTTTATTTTATTTATTTTAGTGTTGTGAACAATAAATAATACGCGCCTATTTTGTGTGTTTTGTTAACTAACGTTAAACAGCTGACAGCGATATTAAGCCGGCCGAGTACTCGCCGTAATCACAAAATGGGAAGAAGTAAACGGGTATATTTGTATATCCTCGGCCCGCCAAACACCTTTGTGCCCTGCGGGGCTGCCTGCGCCTGTACCACAGCTTCCGACGAGGTGATCCAGTTTCCAGCATACCACTCGGTGATTGCCCTCGGAACACCTGTAGAGCGCGTGCGTGGGCAGCCGGTGCATTCTGCAATCTTTGCACCGACCTTACACTCGACACTGCTTTCTTGTAACGCCTAACAAGTTACCGCCAATATTAAAACCGCGCAAAATTACTGGATTTAAAAAATATTTCTCAATAATGCTACAAGCCTACGTACCATCAAAAAAGTTAAAACCTTGTTCAATTTGGGTTCGTAAAATCTGAATACTGTGTGAACAGTTTTCTTCCAACTTGAGCCCGGATTTCACTTTCGCGTTGCATTATTAAAAACCTATAATTTCGCGTGGTTCTAATATTGGCGGTTCGGCGGGTAGTCGTGATATACCTGTTGAGTGAGAGGGGTGGAGTGTTGAGGTCAGGCACTCAGGTGTAGCTGAGGTAGCTATTTATTATACGATGCGTCGTATTTCACACATTCGTTTATGAGCGAATCAGTATAGACACTGTCAAGTTGTTAGGAATATAAATATCCGTTTGATGGCATTCCTGTAACGGTGCGGTGTAGTTCTATTCTATGTTGTATTCATGTAATGAAAGTTTGCCCCGGCTGGGGATCGAACCCAGATCCGGCGCAAATCTTATCATTATAGCGCTATATGTCTATATTTTGTGTATCACTAGGTTAGTGTTCAATGCACTCGGTGATCTATATATTTACTTTCCTGGTCAAGTATGGCTTCTGAACTCGTAATATAATATATTATGTTGGTACGACGATAGTATCACGGTGATCTTGCCGTGTTGTTTTAAATGCAAACTTGTTTTGGTGCTCTGTAAGCGCAATTCTGATATCTGGGTCAAATCCTTGTTGGACGTTAACTTTTATATTTTAACAATATATAATATATATGCTATATATTAAATGTGTAGGCTTTCACGGACGATATATTTATGCGTCCCGTATAACTAGACAACGATCACACTGGCTTTGTAACTATGCGTTTATAAATAAATGCGACGAAGAGAGTGCAGACAATAATTGATACCTAAGACACAGATGAGCTTCCACCACATTCGGCAATCAATGCAATCGCAATCTGGAAATCGTGAAAAAGTTAATAATCTTACATGGTTCGTATGGCGCTGTTCACATCGTAATGATTTAGCATGTGAAAATGTACGATTGCGATCCCGATGCCGACATTATTGTGTTTGGGGCTTTGTGGGTTATATAATTAACTATATCCACGCTTTAGTATGTCGTTCTTCCAGCATATACCTTTCTGAGTGTTCTTACAAAAATGATTCTTCAATGTCTCCAGCCAGCCTATCTAAGTGTATTTGTTCACCATGCGCTATCTCTTTGAATGCTGTTACAAAAGGGCAAAGACCGTCACACATTTTTTTTTTATCAAGTCATTATGTAAGTTAATGAAAAACAGCGGGATCCTCTTCAATTCACTGATAAAATAAAGCAGCTAGTACCTACTAATCTTTTCGAAAATACGTTTGGAGTGAATTTCACTATCTGAGCCTGGCGCGGATTCGCCGTCGTTCTTGTCAAATGGGCTTCCTGTCATGAACTTGTGTTTTTCACCTGAGTGCGCGCGTACCACCTGTCGTCTTGACGGGGTTACCGAGGCACGTGCTTGGTCACCGTCAGAGCGGATCACTAACTTGGCGCGTTGTGACTGATAAGCCACGGTGCAACACACCACTGTCACGTTACCTTTCGTCGATCAGCTTTTATAGTTTTATTTGGTTTTCTATATTAATTTTATTTCTGCAGATACTTTCAAAACGATACATTTGTCCGCAGGTGTTCGCACTGTCCAATCACTGATTCATATGTTTAGTATTTGAAATATCGATCTTTGATTGGTTATCGCTCACTCGTCGATGGTGTTCAAAGCCTACATGGTTGGTTTAGTCACTTTAAATTAAAGTCTCCACTGAAAATCAGTTTCGTTACTGAGTGGGTAGACTCTAAATGTGAATTTTATTTATTTTATTTATTTAACCATGGTGGCTATAGCCACCCCCTGACCTAACTTAAGTTGGAAACAGGAGCCAGATATATATATATATATATATATATATATATATATATATATATATATATATATATATATCAAATAATTGTGTTTTGGGGTATTATCACGTGAGTTGTATGATGAGGGTTCTGACTTACCCCCTCCATCCCGACGTTTCGATGTAATATCATACATCCTCTTCAGGGGTTCCACCGAGTCTACTTCCTCCCGCTCGGCCGGTCGAATCTCCACTGCTGCATATATATATATATATATATATATATTTTTATCCCCCTGCATGAATTGTCCATTCATCATAGTCATAAGTGCAGCAGTAACATTTTTATAGAATTAATTAATTAATTCGTCATGATTATCTTTGGAGTCTGCATTTAACGTGAACAAGACATTTTTTAGTACAAAGCAATTTATTCACAAACGGCCTCCCATGTCTACATTGTACAAACATACATTGGCGCCTTTCAAAGATATATATATATATATACATATTACATACAGTCAATGACTTTTCCCAGCGCAAACAATTTTCTTTGTATGAAGGCTATATGTAGTTTCTGTTGGCAAACAATTGTAAATTCATGCGTGCATAAATCCGTGTGCCGTATTACGATGCATTGTGTCCCGAGCCAGAGCCTTGTATTGTAAAGCATATTTTGAGCTGCCTTCCACTCTATGCATGTGTGTGCAATTACTTTACTCGCATAAAAAACATCATAATGAAAAATGTGTGGTTATGATTACGTACGCCCATAAAATGCGCTATAAGGCAACCCAAGACTACCTTACACATGCTTTCGTCACATCCGGGGTATTCCCAGTGTTGTTAAAGCTACTTTTTAAAAGTAGCACTGTTACAGCTACAGCTACTTGATCTTTGAAAGTAACGTAGCTACTTTTCAGCTACTATATTTTGTAAGTAGCTCGCTACTTGTACAGCTACTCAAAAAAAGTAGTGACGCTACTTTACAGCTACTTTCATTTTTTATAAGGAACAAGCATATGTACTGAAACGACGGTACGGTCTGGAACTGAGTCATCCTCATATCACAGCTCACGGGGTGAAACAGCAAACTCAGCGCTGGGGAGGCGGTTTTGGGACAATAGAGCAAGAAGGCCAATGTCAGTCGTCATTCCGAACCTGTGACAGTGGGAATTGTGCAAACGGGGAAGCAAACGCGTGTTCGTTTATTGCAAAAATAGAGTAGCGGCGATTTTTCGCTACAAATACTCGTATATAGTAGCTTGCTACTCGCTACTTTACCGCATTTTCAAATGTAGCGCGCTACCAGTCTCGCTACCAAAATATGTAACATGCTACAAGTAGCGCGCTACTTGTAGCTTAACAACACTGGGTATTCCTAAACAATCAGCGATCGTTATTTGCGCGGCTTCTCTCGGGCGGTTCGCTGATTGGCTAGGAATACCGAATACCCCGGATGTGACGAAAGCACGTGTAACGTGTAAGGTAGTCGTGGGTTGCCTAGTTGTCCCAAGACTACCTTACACATGCTTTCGTCACAGGCGACTGGTTCGTAGCCAATCAGCGATCGGTATTGGCCCGGATGTGTCTCGGGTGGTTCGCTGGTTGGCTACGACTGCCCCGGATGTGACGAAAGCAGGTGTAAAGTAATCTTGGGTCCACAATACAGTACCGCACACTGCTACGATGTCAGCCTAGCGAAACAGCCATGTCAGGGTGTAGACTGTAGGTTGTGATCATCGGGCTGTGATTAAAGCACTATAACTTACTAGAAGCGCGCTTTCTCGACAACTACAGTCTTGATCGTGTATGTTCTGTGGACCAGCGCATCATAGGTGTACATGGCCATGTTCCGAGTGAACTAGTAGAATGTGAGCGAGCTGTAAAATATTCCCAATCGTTGACGGACAGGCACGCAACATGTCCACAGTGAGCATGTAGCAACAACTTTCCTTGCGTTTTGTAAACAAAAACAGGTATCCATGCAGTTGCGTGGAGCGTGTCTAATTGACGGCTGTTTGCTGTATGTAATAAGACATGAGTGAAATAATGATACTAATAACAACAAGGATCGTAGAAGTAATACATGCATCGCTCTCCCTGGATGGCCGCTAATATAATGCTGAGCGCGTTCTTCTCAGTTTCATTGAGACTGGCTGGTCGTTGAATGGTCAGCTCGTACTACGCAAGTAGTGACGTAATCTTGTTGTAGCGTTGCGAATCCGCGCGGAGGTAGAAGAGAACAAACCACTGGGCCAACCATCCAGTGGCGTGTGCAGGGTGCACCCGAACTAAAGTCCGTTCGTGGGAGAGAATTCAACCAGGTAGCTGAAATAACTCCCCTACTTTTACCCCCACTCGGCGGCCGGCTTGGTTTCGATCAGTGAGCGACGAGCGGACACCTGTCGAGATTTCCCTTGAAGATAAGATAAATACCTTTAGTCAACTTTGAAAAAGTGTAAACTACTGAACTTTTTTAACTTTTGATTAACATTACGGAATATTCAGAAAAAACATTACTCCTACGTTTTTTATTCGTCAAAATAGGACAAAATTTAAGCTTTGGCAATTAAAATATAATTGTATATTACAATACTAAAAACACTCTTCCACATAAAATTATATTTCATACACGCACACGCACATACCGGTTTCAATTAATATTAATAATAATACTATTGAATGATAGCAATAATTGTCGTAAAAATGTGTCCCTGCTGGTGGTCGAACTCAGGTCCATTGGCTTTCCTATCAACTGAGCTATCGGGCCATGGGTACACATCTTTACTGAATTGCTATTTGTAATAATTGTTTTACCAAGCTGGTGAATCGAACAGTTGGTAAAGCGTCGGTACGGAAAGCTGGAGGACCTGGGTTCGATCCCCAGTGGGGACACATTTTTACGATAACTGCTAGAATATTAATGATATTAATGAAAAATGAATGAATAATAACTACCAATGGGAGTGATTGTCTTCAAAGTTGCGCATGTGAGTATAAATAAGTGTCATCTTAATAACCTCATAAAAAATGAATAATAATAATAAAATAATAATAATAATAATAATAATAATAATAATAATAATAATAATAATAATAATAATAATAATAATAATAATAATAATAATAATAATAATATTTACATTAGTTATTATGTTACTGTTTTAATACAATATTATCATAATTATATTATCACACATCTGTTAAGTATACTATCCGACATGAATTTCAAATTTGTTTTTATAATAAACAATATATTATAATGTGCATGGATCATTCATAAGGTATGGAAGTGACACGCACAATGACGCGTGTCACGATTCACGGATCAATATCTTGCACGCCCACTTGTGATAGAAGTCGTAAGTCACTGACACGCGCTCGATAGTTGGAACTACCGCTGGGGGTGATTATTGTCTTCTATGTTACGCACACCACACAATTGCAGGATGCTATTTACGTTGTTTTTGTACGTATCATCATTTTTATTATCATTATTATTCATTCATTATTCATTAATATCATTATTATTCTAGCAGTTATCGTAAAAATGTGTCACCACTGGGGATCGAACCCAGGTCCTCCAGCTTTCCGTACCGACGCTTTACCAACTGTTCGATTGTCCAGCTTGGTAAAACAATTATTACAAATAGCAAATCAGTAAAGATGTGTTCCCATGGCCCGATAGCTCAGTTGATAGGAAAGCCAATGGACCTGAGTTCGACCACCAGCAGGGACACATTTTTACGACAATTATTGCTATCATTCAATAGTATTATTATTATTAATATTAATTGAAACCGGTATGTGCGTGTGCGTGTATGAAATATAATTTTATGTGGAAGAGTGTTTTAAGTATTGTAATATACAATTATATTTTAATTGCCAAAGCTTAAATTTTGTCCTATTTTGACGAATAAAAAACGTAGGAGTAATGTTTTTTCTGAATATTCCATAATGTTAATCAAAAGTTAAAAAAGTTCAGTAGTTTACACTTTTTCAAAGTTGACTAAAGGTATTTATCTTATCTTCAAGGGAAATCTCGACAGGTGTCCGCTCGTCGCTCACTGATCGAAACCGAGCCGGCCGCCGAGTGGGGGTAAAAGTAGGGGAGTTATTTCAGCTACCTGGCTGAATTCTCTCCTACGAACGGACCATAGTGATAATTACTTTAGTGTGGTTGCTGTGTTTTCACCCTGCATGGTACAAGTTTTGTACTTGCAACGGCAAAGTACTTACGGATAGAACCGCTGTGTGGCGAGTATTGTAACGTTTTGGATTTTGTTGGGCTAAGTTCAATATCTTTGCCAATTTTTTAAACTTGGGCAATGTACTTATTTAATATTTAGTAGTTTTAAAGTTGAAAAGTTGCCTATTGTACGATCTCTCTGCACTACAACGTGAATTTCCTCCATAATATCTTATTTGTTTAGTTTTCTAGAACCGCTTCAGCATCTGTCACGTGACGCACTACGCGATCCTGTACCATATATGTCAGACACAACCTCATGAGTACTAATACTAATCGATTTACTGGACATCAATCTCCCCCACTGTTCTATTATTTCTACCTCCAGAAAATGTTTTCCTAGTTCGATATAAAATAAATCAAAATTTAATTTGTAATCTAGGCGTCCGCTAATGTTGTCTGCATGTACATGTGCAGGCGTCCAAGCACGTGCGTGCGCGTGTGCGTGTGCGTGCTAGCCGGGTCTGGCTATTAATAACACAAGACGCGCGTCGCGAGAGCTTGTTTCTCGGCGGCCGTTGACGTAACCTATAAAGCAGGCCCTAATTAACACTAAAATCTCTTATTGACTTGACTTCCCATACCATCCCATCCCATCCTTACGAGCTAAGTCGTGACAACGTTGATTGACGTTCGATGGTCTGTATTGTTTGCTCGGTGTGTGTTATTAGTACGACCTCGTTCCTGTGTACGCCAGTCTGCCTGCACTCGCATGCAATACTGCTTCGACTTTGTACATCATCTAGTTACTAGTACATTGTATCAACAGCCCATCCCATAATGCAACTACAAAGTAGCAGTTGACTTGACTTCCTCTCACCAGCAGCCTGAGAGTAGTTCTACATAATTCAATATTCATCATGAAGCCACCAAATACTAAATTTAAACGTATTTTAGTAGGCATTGCGCGAGATCTAAGATGTGTGTCTATTACTGGGATAGTAATGCTCTATTAAATAAATAAAAAAAAATACGGTATTTATAATAAATGTGTGCAAAGTAACAACGTATCAGCTTGTCTGCAAGTGACTGCCGGTTCGATTGTGCTTCCGGCAATCCTAACTGTTTTCCCCTCAGTTATAACTCATAAGGTGAATTCTGGGATTGGGTTATACTAACAGCCCTCGGACATTCCTTCCAGATTATCTGAATATAACCAGTTTGTCACATAAAGAAGGGCACATTTATTATTATTATTGTTATTGTTATTATTATTATTATTATTATTTTTGTATTTTTTTTTTGTTATTGGTTTTGCTTGAATTGAGCTGTTATTTTCTTTTTTCTAATGTGTTCGTTATAAATATTATAGAAATAGAATATAATTCTATAATACAATAAAAAATACTAAAATTTTTTACTAATACTAGAATATTTTTCTTTTTTGGGTTTATTTTGTTTGTACAGTAGCTACCAGTGTTTCAAACTTTAGATATGTCTATTCGATCCATAACTTTCTTTTGAGTACTTATCCACAGACAAACCACTTGTATGGCTTTGTGGTCAACGAATTTATTTCGTTTCTTTGAAAGATGTAAACCTGTAATTATGCAATAAAAATGTTGATGATTATTATTATCATTATTATTATTATTATTATTATTATTATTATTATTTTTATTATTATTATTATTATTATTATTATTATTATTACTGTTATTATTATTTTGATATCCCCGGTGTTGTTGTTTGCTTTACTTCGGTGTTTGGCCAATCAAGGACGCTAGTTTCAGTGTGAGCACAAGGACGCACGTGTATTAATTAATATGTGTTTTAGTTGGTCAACAAGTAGAAGCTAGATATGTTAACGAACTCAGTGCTTCGTATATACACTCGCTGTAAGAGTAGTCAAGATATCTTCTTTATTTATCATCACTTCGGGTTAGTTCGTCAGCTACTTTAAGTGTGTCCTCGCCTAGCGTAATAATTGTATCGTATAATAAACGTGGCTGTTGTGCATTTTTGTGTTACTTATAATTTATAAATTATTTTACTTGTATTCTGGTCCTATTGCCATTTTATTGGACATTGGTCTACCCACGTTATAGCTCGTGGTTCCAATACTACGATGCTGGGTGTGAATGTTGCTGCGTGTTATGATAAAAACTAAAGCGTGGATTGTAGTTTCACAACGTCCAATAAACTGTCCAATCACAGTACTGCTCCTATTGAATCTTTGCTTGTAATGTGACCAGACCATCAAACAAATGTTGCTGAATTGTGTTACTTGTAACATTATGTCGTCTACCTCTGTAATTAGGAGATTGACTATCTTATCTGCTTTCAAAGGACGAATGCTAGTTTGAGAGGATGTGGTAGCAGTGTTTTACCAGTTTACATTGAACCACTCGTGTTTTGATTATAATTTCGGTTTCACAAAATGTAGGAAATACGAGAAAACCAAATGGCTCCTTTTTTCGAATCTCGTGATCACGTTATTAGTGTTTAGTGACGCAATCTTGTTTAGATTAGTGTTTGGGACGCAATCTTTATTCTGCTTTTGTGCAAATGTGGGTGTTCCCATCTGCCCCATGTATACATATATACATAACGAGCAATTGTGTGAATAGCATTGCAAGTAAATAACACCTGCGTGTATACTCGGTCGTGTCTGCAAGTGCGTGAAGTAATAGCAGCTAGATATAGGATGGATGTGAAGTTGAGCGCACGTGGGATTGTTTTGTAAAGACTGAAAAAAAAAAAAAAAAAGTGGGGGAATTGTGACGGTTTTCGACCTGGTTTCCTAGTTGTTAATTTTAGAATCTCGATAGGCATGCTCTCGTATCTTGACTGACATTCCATTCCAAGGTATCGCCTGGCAATCCTCCACATGCACGCTTTTTATCTGCGTACTCCTGCCGTAGAACCTTGAGTACTGATGGCAATGCATACTCCCTTGTCAATTCTCATTGCCCCCTTTTGTCAGTTTGATAAGAGTTGGCATTCTCTCTGTAAGCAAACCTCGAAATGTAGGCCTATCTTTACCCAGCGAAACAGTTTTGCTGTGGCCAAATACGTATTTTACCATGAAAATTAGTAATCGTTAGCAATCGCATTAATTTACTTTTATTGGTTATTCCACGTATAAATGGTTTGATAACACTGCGTGGTTATTTATATCCGTCGCGTGTAATCAAGAATAGATTGCTAGATAAACGGCCATTATCTGTTTTAGCATTATGTAGGTCACGCACTTGTTTACAAATACATCCTTAGATTACGCTCCAACATGCCGGCGTATCCTTCTTTCCCGGAGACGTGTGAATGCGCGCGCACACCCATTCTATTTATAACTTGTCATTTTATTTTCCCGCTCACACTTTGTATATGCTATGCACTAATCCGTTGGTTGGTTCAACTGATTCATATTTAATGACCATGTTTATGAAACGAAAAGTGAACACTTACTAAGTTAGAATCTGATATCTATGCGCACTCCGACCGGTCTGTTTCCGCGAGTTGCAGGAATATGTTTTCCGTGGTAGGTAAATACGGAACAGTGGTACAAGAATTATGTGGCCGTGGCAATATAAGGATTGAATTTGAATGTCAAGTAAAAAAATGTTATGGAAGACGTTATATGTGATAAATTTAGATATTTCCCGGGTCCCACATTTAAAATCCCGGGGCCGGATTCACAAGAGGTCTTAACTTAGGCCTGGCCTAACTTTAGGACCACTACGCCATTGGCTGATACGGACCTACACATAGCCTCGACTCGACGTTGCTACGAAACCCTAGTAAATAACAAACACTAGAGACAAATATTTAGGCCCGGTCTGAGTTGGTCTTATCTTTCTTCAAAGATGGTGGCAATGCGTATATGACTTTGAAGTGTGAACATAAATAAATATCGTTTACTTACCTTAACATACACATTTCTCTGTTTTTAGATTGTGGAGGTATAAGAAAACAAAACACTAACCTTTAAAACACCGCCTTGCAATATTTTAAGTTCACTGTGATTTCCACGAAAGTAGCTATCAATTGGGCCGTGTAGTGGGCCTATCATGGATTTATAATAGCACATACGGTACAGCAGGACTTAGGACCGGTCCTAAGTTAAGACCTCTTGTGAATCCGGCCCCCGTATTACATGTTCGTATGGTGCGTATATCTGCTGATTTGCTGTTTCCCGCCTTACGATGACGTTAGGGCAATCATTATGTATGGATACATTGAAAGGGATGAAGCAATCAATGTACAGTGTGTGGTCGCAGTGGGCTGCTTAGAAGACACAAGCATTGGAACCTAGCATAAAACTGTCAAAATATATAACCCTGCTGCCCACGCTCGCTCCCGCACACATCACACCCTCGCACTTCATTATCATACTCACGGTAATCGTCAGACAAATTACAGCATCAATACGGTGTAAGCTTTCAGCTTACATAAAATAACAATAATGTGAATCGAATCCACAGTATTCCAAACATGTATTAAATAACACGTAATTTTGTTTGTTCCAGCTCGCGAACGGTTCCCGTCGTCCAGTAGTACGGATGACCAGTCCTCTGGATCGGACCAGGAACAAGATCACGAGTCCGGGCACCGCCCAACATCGTCTCTGGGTGGACACACTTCATCCAGTAGCCACGCGCACGTGGTCCGCAAGAGACGGGGAAACCTTCCCAAACACTCGGTCAAGATCCTAAAGAGGTGGCTGTACGAACACCGATACAACGCCTATCCCAGCGATGCTGAGAAACTCACACTCTCCCAAGAAGCAAACCTGACAGTCCTACAGGTAGGAAAACACACAAGGCCTGGCCTAGAGCGGCAAAATCATTCTAAAATTATATTACTTATTAGTCATTGGATTGATAAATGAAAGTTTTGTGTGTATTTTCATTTTGCTGCTTAGGGGGAAAATTATATCGGATGTATTTCCGTGTCTACAATGTTACCTTTGTAGCTTTTAGCAAGTTGTATTCTTTACTAGTTCACTTTGTAGCTCTTTTGCTCAGCCACATGTATTATAGTCACCATGTGATCTATAACTTCATAATTCGTAGCCAAAGAATCGTAACTTTTCAGTGAACCGAAAACAGTTATGAGAAAGTGTTTGAACCGTAAACTGAAATAAAAACCGATATTTTTTATGTTGTGTTTTTTTCTTGTTCAAGCCTCCGCATCAGGAAGTCCCATTAACTTTTTTGAAAAGCCTATTGAGTGAAAACATTATTTTCGAAGTTCAAACCCGTACCTTCATGATATTTTGTTGTACTGCGTCTTCTGTCTTACTTTGAAAGGTTGTTTGTGATGTTGGTTGGTGCATGGCAGAGTTTCTAAATTATATTTAATGATTACACCAGTCACAACCTTTGTTTACGATTGGCGTCAACTGTAGTTCACGTCAGTACTCGTCGGTTAACTTTGTGGATCTTCCTTATTGTACCACCTTCAGTAATATACCAGTTCATTATAACACCACTGTAGAGAAATAAAAAGAACACCACGTGTTGCATTGTTGCATACGAGGTAACAACATAAAAAAAAGTGAAAAGAAGAAAACGGTTCGTTTTGGAAAATAAACACATTTTTCTTTAGAACCTCTTTGGTGCCATGCGAATGCCCGTGCGCCATACGTGAATGCCAACTTCAAAGTTGAGCATTGACGTTGCCATTTGAAGTTAACGATTTACCGATTTCCACTATCGTGAATGCTTCCATTTGAATACACAGGTTTAACAAGGTGGTGAAGCATTGACGCCCATCGTAAACTAACCTTGAGCCCCCTTTCATAGCAACACGGCAATACGTTTTTTCCGGACAGGCAGGTCACATGAATCAATGAGAGCAGGCACGGCAAGTTTCTGATTGGTTCACCTGATCTGCTGGTCCAGAAAAAACATGTTTCCATGTTGCTATATAAGCGGCTTTATGCTTCAATCTCGAGTTTTTACAAATTACAAGAACATTACATAGAAAAAAGGTTTCTTTTTAATGCTTTTTGCTATTAAAGTTTCAAAATGATTAAGTATTTGGATTTTTTGGTTCCGGTACATCAATTCTGATATTTCTGGCAATTCACTGGTAATTTGGTAACGAGGTTTTAAGAACTTTTATTGTTCAAAGGCACATAAGATTCTAATATTGCACTAGTTAACATGACTATATTTGACTCCATTGTAATAGCCAGTCTGTACCCAGGTGGTTGCTTGTTTCAGGTGTGCAACTGGTTCATCAATGCACGACGCCGCATCTTGCCGGAGATGATACGTCGAGAAGGTCACGATCCCCAGCACTACACCATCTCGCGGCGAGGCAAGAAGATGTCCGGCTCTCCCAGCCAGTCTCGCGCTCGAGGGGGCGTGGACTGGGACCAGGGGGAGGGGCCTCCGACCGCCGAGTCTCGTGACGGGGACTACGACGAGAGCATGACGCTGTATCGCAGCGGTAGCGGGGGAGAGGAAGACAGCCCCGCCGAGTACGACAGTAGTCCTCTGCCCAGCGAGGAGGAGGTTCCCACCCACACGCCCTGGCACTCGGTCATCGTGTGTCGCTACGGGTGCCAGAAAGACTGCGTCGCGCACCCTCGGAGCGTGGTCACTCATCCCGGTGCCGAGTACTGGAGCCAGCCCCACCCCCAGCTGGTTCAGACTCCGCCCCCCACGCCTCCCGAGGACGAGGAGAAAGACAAGTTTTCCTACCTGTACCTCCTGGTTGATGCTGCCATTCAAGTGCAACAGCAGGAAGAGCAGGAACGCCAGTCGTCTATGCGTGTGCCGCCCGTATAGCGCGCGGCCTTCCGATCACTCAGTACCTTGTGCCGGGGACACTTAGTTTAAAGTTTCGAGAGATGTCGTGTAGCCTGGAGCAGCAATGCAGTTCACGACCTGTTTGCTCAATTGTTGTGTGCAGACAGTCCATCAATGAGTCGATGTTTTTAATGCTAGTTACTAGTGTTGAGCGTGTGCTTGCGTGTGTGAATGAACGTGTACATGTTTGAAATGAATGACTGGTTTATATTAAAGTAGAATTACTGTTAATAAGTTAATTACTACTGATGATCACTGCTCAAAGATCACATACCTATGGCAACAACAGCCCAAGAAAATGCAATTTCTCTGTATTTTCCTGAGAATTTTTTATTTGGATTTAAACCAGATAAGCGTTGTTTTACCTACATAAAATTGTATGTGGTTGTGTAGTTAAAACAAAACATTTAAGTCTCAAATACAATAATTGACTGAAAATAACTAAAAGGAACAATTTTTCTAAACTGTTCAATGTATCCTCACTAGTGATGTGCCAATACCGATGTAGATACCACAGTACTGTATCAACCAATAAAACTGTTGGGTATTGAAGTAGTTACTGTAGTTTTTATTGTTCTTCACTGATCTTTTATAGCGATTTTGACGTAGTGTACAAAGAAGTTTTTGTTGTTTTTTAGAATTTTTACTTAGCCTACCATGTAGGACCTAGCCTATTTCCTATAAGTTAGATGTATAGATAGACTATTTTGTATTCTGTAGACTTACTATTAATTCATTTATGAACATGTAGTGCATACTAAACTTTTGGGATCAGCATCGGTGTTCTTGATGAAGATCAGGCTCAGTTTTGAATTTTTTTTCTGGTCACCACATCACTAGTCTTGTAATCGGTTTCCTAGCTATACCCTAATCACGGTATACTTATGTGTTAAAATTAAATAGGAAAGCAGACCAGGTTGCTGTCAATTTAAAGCACTGCCAAATTAAACTTGTTCATTTTGCAGCTACCTGATTGTCTAACCAACATACCAGCAAAAATCTTTCAATAATCACAACTATACATTTATATATATATTATTGTATATAATTATTAATCACCCATTGTTGGGTAGAAAAGCATTTTTAGGAATACTTTGTTATCTTAGTTCATCAAGGAGAACTTGCAGCCATACAGTTAAAAGACACTATTATTATTATTATCATGCAGAGAACAATACATACATAGTTTGGATCACCTAATACTGGTTCAATACAAGTGTACCCTGCCCATACTGTTGGTGTGACCTAAAATTTCAGGAGTCTCAGGGTGAATTTTACCTGCAAGTTTCTTGGTGACAATTTACTAACTAATAGTAGTATCAATACATAGAAATCTTCCCAGTTTTTGTACATTAAGATCTATGATCATATTAAGATGATCGTAAATCTAGCCATCATTTTTCTTAACACTTCAGTAATCGATATGAAGTGCGAAAGTAATTTGAAAGCTTGTGATATTCGTAGTGGGAAAATGGTTTTCAAATATCAACCTCTCTGAAATGATGTTTTTCATTTTTTATTATAGTTTGTATAATGAATTGTTATGTTATCATATACTGATTCATAATCAAAATGCACAGCCAACTTCAATGATGGTTGCTTAGTAAACATAGAAATAAACATGAGAATAAAAGAGCCTGTTGTGAATTTCATTGCAACAGTTTTGAACAGTAAATAGTGTTACTTTGTCTTGAGAATACCTATCCATCAGTAATCCTTCATTGCTTTGTCTTCCACCCAATTCAATCTAGTTTTGACCTCCTTAATAATTTGTTTTTATTATTTTTATGACTTCAGTATAGGGCTGGGAGAATGCGTTTAATTTTGTAAACGTTTAGTATCCCTAAATTTTCGCGTTTAAACGTAACACCAGCTGTCCAGTTCACATAACGATAAAAGAATCAAGTTCTAATTTTCACAAAAAAAAGTCAACGAAATAGCACAGATCTTTTATGTCCCAACTGTCCAGGACCACTATTTTGATTCCACACAACAAACTATGTCTCGTCGTCTGGTCTGGCTCGAACACGCTGCCCCTTCCCCCTCATCACAATAGTCCGACCTTGAATAGTATGTCATCCATTCATGTGACAATCATCGATGGCCTGTTACCGTCTCTCGTGGACACATGGCTGGTGGGCCGTGGTTTGTGTTGAGCGGGTCGCGGTGTGAGGAGGGGATGGAAAGCGTTCGGGTTGAGATTATTGAGAATGCAACAACGAACCGTTTTTGTTTGCTTGTTGCTGTTGCTCGTGTGCATTAACCAATGCGTGCTTTGTTCTTTCGGGTCAAAAACAAGGGAGGGGGACAGGGAAAAATTTGCGCGTTTGGGTTGGTCGTGTTACGTGTACGCAGTGTTGTGCGTGGGGGGGGGGGAGGGCATCTTATTACTTACCATGAAATTGTCCAACTGTCTACAGTTATTTGGACCCCACACACTAAGCAATGCCTCGTTGCTCGTCGCCCGGTCCCTGAACTCGCAAAAATCTGCGAGTTTGGGTTTTGGGGGAGGGGGATTGGTCGGGAGAGTATAGGATGACGGTTAAACGTGTATGAATATTTGTACACGTATATTTTCGCGCGGGCGTTTACACGTTTAAACGTTTACACGACTCAGCCCTACTTCAGTACATATACTATGATCAGATATAGACTACTTCAAGCTGGTTTTAGGCATGGCATGTATACCAGCTTGTCCTGGGCTGGGTCTAATGCATCAACTTTGGCTGCAGCTTTGAACATTAGCTGGTGGAACTCCTGGCCCAAGACAGAATTGGTTAAACTTGAACAAATCTCATACAGAACCCACACACAATAGTTGTAATTTGAAATTGGCAAGATGTAGTAGTGTGCTAAATTTTATATTTTGTACAAATTCTATAATAACTGATTTGCTTTTTTTTTATTTTAACACAACAGCTGAGTGTAAATTTGTTAAAAACAGGTTGAAGAACATTATTTAGAATATTTCATAAACTGCCTTCTTTGTTTGCTGCGATCTTGTGAGCGAGAGTTTACAAACGTATCCACAGTGAAAAGAAACAAAAACAAAGGCTCTTTAGCTAATGTGTTCAATGTTCATCTAATGTCTATGTCTAGGGGTGTTAGAACTGGTGGAGGTGGAGGGTGTAGCCTCACATCGTCTGTCCTCCCCCCCCCCCCCCCCCCTGGACGTGGGATGAGGATAATCTCGTCTCCGAAGGGGATCGAAAGTGACTGGAAGGCAAGTCATTTTCTGGGCATTGCGACATAAGATTGGCTGTGGCTGCGAGCGCTTGGCCCCACACTCCATACCGTCAATGCCGCTTTCCATTTTGAATAGGTTGAATTCCGTAAGGCAAATGGTACTACGGTCGGGCTGGTCGAGCCCGATCGACCTTAGAGCCGGTTCACATAAATGACTTGACTATAGGCACCGTGTTTGGCCACTGAGCGCGCTAATGAGATCGATTGAAGCGCTCATGTGTCAGACTGGCGCACTTCGGTTATGAAAACATTGCACCCTAGCAATGGAAAACCACGCGGGAGGTACGAAGTGTATCGTCATTAAATACGGATTTAATCAAATAAAGAACGTCTTCGTTGGTTTGGACATATGAAAAGGATGGACCTGACTAGGATACCAAGAAGAGAGTTTGAACAACAACAAGAAGAAGGGCATAAGAAGAAAGTAGGCAGACCAAGAGACAAGTGGATAAATCAGATCAAAGACAGTGTGGAGAATAGAGGAAGATCATGGAACGAAGTTGAAGCAGAAAGACTTTGGGAAAACCGTGAGAGATGGAGGGAACTACTAAACAGCCCTCTGGTAACGGAAGAAGTGATCGAGGAAGAGGTTGAGGAGGTGGTTGTGTCAGGCCTGGCTAGCCGGCAACAAAGACATTAGCCCAAGACATGGAGTACTCTGCTACTCCCCCCTACCCGATAAATTAATGTTGGAAACGGGGTCAAGATATATATATATATATATAAATCCAGGCTACTAGGCAAAGCAATCTTTTATTGAAGGGCAAGGATTCTTTAAATTTGACCACGTTTTTGATTTAACGGAAACTCGTGATGGTGTGGTTAATTTTATAACGTCGAAAGTGGTCAGGCAGACGTCAGTGGGTTTGACGCCCAATGATGTTAAAATTGAAGTAAGTATTGTATATTTTATTTTATGTGTTGTGGTTTATACCTAGTAGGACTCTTTTAAGTACGCGATTGAAAGTTAGATATACTGAAAGAAAAATCATTGTTGCATTCTGTGGACAGAACGGGCCCAGCATAGGCCTAGCATTGCAAGCATATGGGTAGGCCTAGGCTAGGCTCGTAAACTTGTAAAAGTGAACGCTTATCGATGTATTTTGGTACCGATTTGTGCAGCCAACAATACAACAACCCTTGTTGCCACTTCTTGCTGTCGCTTCAGCCATAACTAATAATGTATCATACAATTACGCAACAATTATTCGAAGAAACAATCTCAATTACATGTAAACGCCATTTAATGACAGCTGGTAGGCCGAGGCGTGATCTTGTTTTGTTTCTTTCCTTCCGGAACTGCAAAGTTTTGCCACTGTACGCGCTGTATGTACTAACGCACGGTGCCTATAGGGAACCCGCAACGGACGTTACATCCGGACTACAACAATGGAACAAATTAATTGAACTGATAGACAAGCAGCTGTCAAAATAATAAAATTGCAACCATACGAATAAAAACAAGCGTAGCAATAGTAACAGCTCGCCATTTAAAACTTTTAATGATGGACAACGACTAAGTGAAAGTTTTGTACGTGTATTTGTTTATTTTTTGTTTTGTTTTCCAAAATCAGAAGAAATTATTTTTGACAGCTTGTTTTTTGTCCATCGATTCAATTCATTTGTTTCATTGTTGTCTTTTGGTATTGCTAGTAGCCTATTGATTAAGCGATTTGAATTTTGAACCATAGGCGATACGAGCTGATGTTCACACAACTTTAAGAAGGGTACGCACAACACCAAGACACAAGAATGAAACAAATGAATTGAACCGATGGACAAACAAGCTGTCAAAAAAAAAATATGAAGTTCTGAAGTTGGAAAAAACAAACGTTCAGAACGTTTACAAACTTTCAGATAGTTGCTGTCCATTACTGAACATAAATTTTAGCTGGAGAGCAGTTACTATCATTACAACTAATTGTTTCTCCTCATTATTTGCAAAGATATTACTTTGACAGCTTGTTGTTTGTCCACCAGTTCAATTAATTTATTCCATTGTTGTAGTTCGGCTGTTATGTCAGTTGTGCGTACCGACTAACGAATTGAAAATATTTCATTTCTTTAGTCAAGTCTTAGTCACAGCCAATCAGCATGCAGAACTCTCACTCGCAGCCAATAAATTGAGTCTTGTTGGTTTTGTGATAACCACGGTGGGGTTGAAGTCAATAGTCAACAATCACTAGTCATTTGTGTGGACGCTGCCTTACGGAATGCAACCATAGCACCCTTCCACCATAGATATAAATATCAACAACATTTATAGGCTATCTATGCTTTCACGACGTGTTCAGTTTCAAATCGCCGCGATTACCAGCCAAAATCGTCGGGCTTTTGAGTCGCGACCGAACGATGACCGGGAAAGCAACTGATTGCTCTACACTAGGGGTTCGTTCCGTAACTAGCTGAATATGCCATGTCCGGACTGGGGCCGTTCCGTAACCTCCTGAATATCATAGGCTGGGCGTTCCGTAACTTCCTACGCCAGCATATTCAGCATCATGAAAACGCCAGCCGGTTCGAGCGAGGGCATCTGCCAGCATTCACAAATCATGGCGGCGTTTTCAAAATGCAATAATTTAAAAGCTCGTCAAATTGTCAGGAATTACAATTATTTATACCATGCGTTGCAGGATTTTATTATCTTTCATGTCGTATTTGTTATTATTGGGAAACGATTAGAATATTGTTTTTTTAGCTATAAATTTAGAAGAGAATGTTGGACCTGGATTAAAGAGAAAAAGCTAAGTACAAAACTAAATGAAAGAGTAACTTTTTGGGATGGAGTGTGAGGTGGTACATTTCATTTCTTTCTTTCGTTCTATCTTACATCTTCTACATATAAGTATACATCTTGCCTTACATTTTGTAATTAAATTGTTGTAAATTCAAGATGGGAGAATAAATAAAAATCAAATTCAACACACGGAAATATATATAATGAATACAAAGTACACCAACTAGACAATGTAACTGTAGATATTAATCAGTACTACTGAGTGAATAGGTAAGCTTCTTAGAGCACAAACGACTGTTTAGTAACGAGTCCACAACGCAAGTCCCAGTCCCGCTAATCTCCAACTGTCACTCGCCGGCTAGGCGGCCAGGCACCAGGCGCATGCGTCGAAGTTTCAATAGCTCGCCGCGGAGCAGCACGGAACGTAGGGCGCGCACAGGAGGCGCGCACAATACAAAATAATATAAATGCACTAAAGAGTAAACATACCGCCCACCTTGAAAGGCTGGGCTTTCAATAACAAACACAAACACAGCGATACACAAAAATCACAGTGATCAGTCTGTAGGTAACGGGCACAGATTGTTGGTAGCTCGCTTGAAGAGTCCTCGTGAAGTCTTGACCGTAGCGACACGCACGATGCCATCAGCACCAGGGTGTAGAGTCACGACTCGACCGATATCCCAGGTAAGGGGAGGACGAAAGTCTTCCTTGAGAAGCACCAAGGAGTTGAGTTGAATGTCCCGGCCCTTGGCGCTCCATTTATGACGCTGTTGCAGAGATGTCAGGTACTCGGATGAGTAGCGACGCCAGAAAGCTTGGAGTAGCTGTTGGCCTCTCTGCCACCTACTCAGACGGTTAGTACTAAGTGAGGTGAGGTCGGGTTCAACAGGCGTGGAATGAGTATCAGAGATGAGAAAATGAGCTGGGGTAAGTGGAAGCAAGTCATCAGGGTTGGAAGATAGTGGAGTGATGGGTCTCGAGTTAACGCAGGATTCGATTTGACATAGCAGGGTTATTAGTTCATCGAACTGCAATTGAGCATTGCCTATCAAACGCTTGAGATGACCTTTCACAGTTTTAACACCAGCTTCCCACAAACCGCCAAAGTGAGGTGATCGAGCAGGGATGAACTTCCACGTTATCTCATCTTCAGCTAGAAGCCTAGCTACGTCATGTTGATACGCGTTAGATAGAAACAACTTGCGTAGATCGGCGAGTTCATTTTTTGCTCCAACAAACGTGGTAGCGTTATCGCAATAGATGTGAGTAGGTTTGCCTCTTCTTGAAATGAATCGTTTGAAGGCAGCAAGAAAGGCTTCTGTGGTGAGATCCATCACCAATTCTAAGTGGATGGCCTTGGTGGCCATGCAAATGAATAAGGCAATATAGGTTTTTACAGCAGTTGAACGTCGTTGGAACATTCGTTTAGCGTATATAGGGCCACAGTAATCTACACCGCAATTTAGGAATGGACGACTTGGTTGAACACGGTAGTGTGGCAAATCACCCATTAATTGCTTGTTGTTTGTTGGATTTACCTTGAAGCACTTGATGCACTTTTGAACTATCCTTCGAGTGAGAATTTTTCCATTGATGGGCCAAAATTTTGTTCTGATTCTTGCTAGAAGGGCTTGAGGTCCGGCATGAAGGGATTTGATATGTTCCCTTTGAATAATTAGTTTAGTTATGACATGATCTTCGGGCAAGATGATAGGATGTTTATGGTTATAGTCAAGTTCGGAATGTTTTAAACGACCGCCCACCCTGAGCACACCATTAGTGTCAACGAAGGGGTTTAAGGTGCGAAGTTTGCTGCTAGGCTTGACTTGACCTTTCTTTTTTAGGCTCTTAATTTCATCTGCAAAATGCAGTTGTTGAGCAGAATTAATCCAAAAGACTTCAGCTACTTGAAGCTCGGGCACCGTCAGGGGGCCAAACTGCCTCTGGTTGCGATGTAGTCTTGTGTTGTTGACGAATCGCTTGCACAATGCGGTGATTCTTGTAAGCTTGTACCAGCAGGAGAACTTCGAGTCTAAGTTGAGATTTTCTGCTGACTCTAGATTAACTGGACAAGAGATGATCAGGTTTTTCTTTTCTTCAAGTATGTCCGGTGAAGGAATTTCTTGTTGTATAGACGCGGTAGGCCATTGCCTGGAATCATGCTTGAGCCAGGAAGGACCAAACCACCAAAGTTCAGAGTTTATGAGTTGTCTTGGGGTAGTACCTCGAGATAAAATGTCAGCGGAATTGTCCCCTGAGTTGACGTGCCTCCAGGTGCATTGATTTGTGAGGCCTTGAATTTCTGACACTCGATTAGCAACAAAAGTTTTCCACTTGTTGGAAGGAGAAGCGAGCCAGTGCAGTACTATTGTGGAATCAGTCCACAAGTGAGTAGCTTTGATGCGGTGCCGGCTTAACTCGTCAGCGACCTTGGAGACCAGTTGGGCAAGCATGAGTGCGCCGCACAGTTCGAGTCTGGGAAGAGATATTTTCTTCAAGGGTGCGACACGAGACTTGGCGCACAGTAGATTAACGGAAGCTACATCGTTGGAGTGTCCACTTCGGATGTAGATGCAGGCGCCGTAGCTTGTTTCGGAGGCATCAGAGAAACCGTGGAGTTCAACGGAGGTTTCGTCAGTGCCATGAGTAACTCTTCGCTTGATTGACGCATCATTTAGGTCGAACAGCCTGGATCTATAGTGCATCCACGTAGTGTGGATGTGGAATGGCACCGATTCGTCCCAGCTGATGTTTAGCTGCCATAATTGTTGCATGATGATTTTGGCTACAATGATTACTGGGGCAACGAGTCCCAGAGGATCAAATAACCGACTAGTTTCAGAGAGAATGGTTCTTTTGGTTACATTCGGAGGCTTGTCTGGGAGGGTAACCTTGAACTGGAAAGTGTCTGATGTAGGTTGCCAATGGATTCCTAAGGCCTTGATACTAGCCTTGCTATCTTCGGTATCAATGGAATAGTATTGGTCCCTATGTTCAGGAGGAATGTTCTTCAACAGTTCAGGGTGATTGGCACACCACTTCCGTAACTCGAATCCACCTGAGTCGAGCATGTGAATCATTTCGGATTGTATTTGGAGAGCTGTTTCAAGAGAGTTAGAACCAGTAACTAGATCATCAACATAAAAGTCATTAACTGCAGTCTGAGCAGCAAGTGGGTAATTATGTTTCTCATCTCCAGCGAGCTGCTGTAATGTTCTAATTGCAAGGAATGGTGCAGCAGCGGTACCATAGGTTACTGTAGTCAACCGATAAGTTTGTAGTTCTTCGTCAGGATTGTTCCGCCACACGATGCGTTGGTATTCTGTTTGAGTAGGCTCAACAAGAATTTGCCTGTACATTTGCTTGATATCTGTGGTGAAAACATAGACATGCATACGGAAAGACAGCATGATTGAAAACAAGTCACGTTGAATAGTTGGTCCAACCATTAATATATCGTTTAATGACTGGCCACTGGATGATTTCGCTGAAGCGTCGAAGACGACTCGTAGTTTAGTGGTTGTACTGGAAGATTTGAGCACAGGATGGTGAGGAAGATAGTAGCAGTTTTCAGGTTCATTTTGTTCCTCAACCAACTCCATATGATTAAGTTCCATGTATTCATTGAGAAAATCACAGTATTGTGTTTTCAGTATGTTATCTGAAGATAAGCGTCGTTCTAGGCCTTTAAATCGTTTCACAGCTTGGTCTCTTGACTTTCCTAAACCTTGTGGATCTTGATTGAATGGCAATTGTACCGTGTAACGGCCGCTTGATGTGCGCTGGAAGTGTGAGGTGAAGTGAGCTTCGCATGCTTCCTCTTGCTTGGATGGTTTAGGAGATGAAATTTCAGAACAATCTTCGATCTTCCAAAACGCAGTGAGTAGATTATCGAGTTTAGTTTGAATGCTCAAATGGCAGAATAGAGGGTTCGATTGGATTGACTGCATTGAATTGCCTCGTCGAGACACCCTTCCAGTCACAACCCAGCCTAGGGAGGTTTTTTGAACTATGGGAAGATTTTTACCCATTTTGATTTGGCCTATGCATAAAAGTTCAAAGAATATTTCTGCCCCTAGAAGGGCATCTATGCCCCGCGGCATATTGAATTGAGGATCTGCAAGTTTAACTCTTTGCGGAAGATGCCAATCTCTGATGTCTACCTCGTATAAAGGCAATTCACCTGTAATCTTATTTATGACCAGAAATTCTAGGTCTGCTTGAAAAGAATTGAATTGTGACTTGATTTTAGTTTGCACAGTGTGCGATGCTTTGGCTGACTGCTTGTTTATTCCGAATATGGGTGTGCATGTCTTGTTCCGCTTCAATCCTAGAGATTGGGCCATAGCTTCAGTCATGAAATGAGACTGGGAGCCCGAGTCAAGGAGTACACGGCAAGGGAAAAGAGCGCCAGTGGTGTTAGATATGAGAATTATAGCTGTCGCGAGAACTACCTCCCCGTTGCCTTGCGAGCTTGTAGTAACTGTGGGTTGAACGGTTTCTGACTGTGGTCTAGTGGTTTCGCCCAAGTGTAGTATTGTATGATGTCGCTTATGGCACTTCCTGCAGGTTCCAGGATTTTTGCATTTAATTGTTTGATGTCCGAACTTCAAACAATTGAGACAAATGTGCAGGTCTCTAGCCTTTTGTATCCTATCTTGAATAGATAGGGCAGAGAATTTATCGCACTGCATTAGTGAGTGTGATTGCTCGCAGAGTAGACATTTGAGCTGTGGGCTTGAAGTCACAAATGACGTAGATGGATTACGAACCGGGGTTTTTCTCGAGTTAGGCTTATCCGAATTGCATGCTTCTAAAATGACACACCGTTCATTTAGAAATTGAATTAAGTTCTTGTACTTCACATCAGTAACCGTGGCCGAATAAGTTTCCCAAAGGCGCCGGGTAGCAGAGTCGAATTTGTTAGTTATCATATACAAAATCAATGCGTCCCAATGGTGGGTAGGTTCGCCCAAGGTGGCAAGTGCTCGCATGTGTTTTTGAAGGTTGTCGACTAGGGGTCTGAGATAAGCGGTGGATTCGCATTGTAGCTTCGGTAGCTCGAAGAGCGCTTGAATGTGTTTTGTAATTATAATCCTTTTGTTAGCGAATCTAGATTTTAGTAACTCCCATGCAGTGTCATAATTAACACTAGACACCTCAAGAGAATGAATAACGTTTAATGCATCGCCTCGTAGGGAAGCTTTGAGGTAATGGAATTTTTGGATTTTATTGAGTGACTGATTTGAATCAATTAGGGAAGAGAATGTGTCTTGATATTGTTGCCAATCTTCGTAGGAACCATTGAAAGTAGGCAACTCGATGGTTGGAAGTTTAATGGCATTAGTTGTCAGAGTGGCAGCTGAGTGAGCAGAATCAGAATGAGGGCTTTGAGGAGTCGCATGAGGAGTCAAATAGTCCTGGATGCGTGCTTTAAGGTCAAAGTATTCTTCTTCAAATGCAATTCTTTCTTCTACTAATTCATGAGATGACTCAGTATCAGCAAATAATTCTTCTAACTGTGTTTGAATACGATCGAATTCCAGCCAACATTCATCAATACTATTGATTCGTACGGACAAGAGGGAAAGTGGTTTTGACGTGTCAAAGTCATCAACGAAGGTTTTATGACGAGTGAGTCGTGCTTTCACATGACCGCGCTGCTTGATGAGTAGCTTGACCTTGGCCGCGTCAGCCTTGGCAATGTCAGCTGGGGTAGCCATAAAGACAATGCGAAAGACAGACAATGCTCGATTACAGTCCAAATAAACAGGTAAAAAATACGACGATAAATAAGATTGGCATGGAAAATGGCGTGAATAATAAGGCAGGAAGAAAGGAAACCGACAGGAACCTCACATAGTACTAACCTTGGCGAGCTATGACAAGCTCGGAAGTAGCCTGTCACTGGGTCGGACAGGTGATGTCTGGCTTGACGTCCAAGGTCATGGCAGCTGGCTGGCGGCTGTAGAATCTCGGAGAATTTTCGAGACTAGGGATGCAATAGGCCTTGCTTTGAAAGATCGAGAAAGAAGTAGGCCTCGCTTGATGCTTGAGAAGTGGACGAATTGCTTGAGTATAGGCCTAGTGGGCGTGGTCGCTTGAAAACGATGCTTGTGTATTGCTTGAGTAGGCCTAAGCCGATAAATGTTCGTAGTCTGGCTTACCGTTTCACTCGAAATAAGTTGAAAAACACTTTGAATTACGTAGCTATTACGTCGCATTGCATGTCGATATCACGTCGGGGTCACCAAAAAATGTTATGTCAGGGATGTTGACATAAGTAATGTTTCAATTCAAGATGGGAGAATAAATAAAAATCAAATTCAACACACGGAAATATATATAATGAATACAAAGTACACCAACTAGACAATGTAACTGTAGATATTAATCAGTACTACTGAGTGAATAGGTAAGCTTCTTAGAGCACAAACGACTGTTTAGTAACGAGTCCACAACGCAAGTCCCAGTCCCGCTAATCTCCAACTGTCACTCGCCGGCTAGGCGGCCAGGCACCAGGCGCATGCGTCGAAGTTTCAATAGCTCGCCGCGGAGCAGCACGGAACGTAGGGCGCGCACAGGAGGCGCGCACAATACAAAATAATATAAATGCACTAAAGAGTAAACACTTGTTGTATGCTGTATCAGTATCAACATTAATGTAACTAGGCATATATAAAAGAATGTAACTATGTCTGTAGTTGTATACTTATGTATTTATGTAAAGGAAAAAATAATAGCATTTATGCTATTAATAAAGATACTACATTTAATTTCATTACAAATTTTTAGCGCGCATTTCCTCCATCTTTTCGCTTGTAGGCGTTCCGAAACACTTGACAAAATGTGACGCTGGGACGTGCTAGCTGATGCTGGAACCTTAGACCAGTAATATAGGTAGACGGAGCAAGCCGATGCTAGCGACCGGCCGCGAATGAGACCACGTGATGTGGGGACAGGATGCGCGGCAATTTAAAGCGTCTGCGTATGAACAGTACAAACAGTACATCGTTGTGTAAAGAAAAATGATTATTTTCAATTAGTGCAAATGAAAAATATGTTAACTAAGATTAACAGTACCTTCATTAATCATTTCTGAGGAAATACAAATAATAATACATCCTTTAAAAGGCCATATTTGAGTAATTGTGTAAGATAAAGTTATCAAGATGCATTCCACTAGCATTTGCTTCTGATTATGAGTAGCACTATCTATACGTAGGTAATACTAATACTATGCGTAATACTATGAAGAGGGTAATTATATGTCTTAGGCCTATTCGTCATTGCATTGAATTCTAAACATGTTTCTGTTTCATGTGTTATCTTCTATCTATATATATACATATATATATAAACGAATGTATGTGTGTATGTCCTTTATACATTACTACAACATTCATCCGATTGCGATGAAACTTTGGTGAGTTGTTGTGCGCACGCCCGCGATGGTTTCTGGATGATAACAACCCCCTCCCAACCCCCCACACCCACTGAGACACCAACATGCAATAATGCTTTCCATTCATCCGACTGCGAAAAATTTTTGGTGAGTTATAATATGCAGGCCCGATAAGGTTTCTGAATTATAACCACCCCTCCCCCCCCCCCCCCCACTGAGACACCAACATGCAAAAATGCTTTTCTAAACCATTCAGCCGATTTCGATACAATTTTGGTGAGTTAAAGTATGCACGCCCGATAAGGTTTCTGAATTATAACCACCCCTCCCCCGAACCCCCACCCCCACTGAGACACCAACATTCAATAATGCTTTTCTAAACCATTCAACCGATTGGGATACAATTTTGGTGAGTTATGCACGCCCGCTAAGGTTTCTGAATGATTACAACCGCATTTCTTTCAGTGGCATTGCAACGCATGCCGGGTTTGCTAGTGTAATTATAAAAAGATCAATTCATTTCCAGTTATTGATTTTGTTAGGATGTGAATCTTTGTTGAACAAGCTTCGCATATTAAGATTGATATTTGCATTTAAGATACCACCTTTGGCTTCGTAATTTTTTCACGAATATAAAACGTTAGAGCATGGACGTGGGAAATTTTTTCAAAACAAAATAAATTTGAAACAATAACGAAGAGCTAATGTAGTTGTTAGCCTTGTTTTTAATTTAAATCAACAGAGGCGAGAGACAGGAAATTTTCTGAAGGATGTGGATAGATAGGCCTACTGAACAACCAACTCCAAAAAATATGTGCTGAAATATCAAATAACCATTTTATTTAATTGGTAACAAAATGTGAAGCGAAAACATGTCGATGTTGTCAACAATCAGTAGACTTTAACGAAGCACTATTCATCTAGATAGTATAATATAATACCCTCACAATATTTATAAAGTATGCAACTAATATCGATGATCATAATTCCAGATCATCTGTTTTTGCCTTTTGGTACCATGAAGTCATACATTGTGAATTATCCTTGGCTCAATCATTATCATAATGCAGCAAGGCAGCGCTAGTTCCTAAGATACCACACTGTACCTATGCATCTGACCATATACGCATCACACTCTATAGTTTTGCAGCATGCCCTGATAATCTCAAAATACTAATTTACAATAGAATACTGTGTTTATCTGTTATCATTGAGAGGCAAGACGATACAGTGTTACTGGCCTTTGAAAAGTGTCAGTTTAGAGTTCAAGCTTCGGATTTTATCTTTCTGATGATTTTCAGTGATTGATTTGCCTACATGATACAGTCGTATTTTAAAATACTCCAACACTACTGATTTCATTAAGTTGGTCCTATGATTTTCAAACGGATCTTGATCCTGTATATGGTTGTTAAGGCAGGAAAAAATGCTGAAGTCTACTTTTCTTATGGCATCCCTGGTGAGGAGCTGCAAAACTTGCTTTGATCTGAGCTTCCCTGTTGCTTGTATAACGCGGAAACACGTCTCTGCAATTTTACACAATTTCACGAGATCATTCGCAGGGATTGTCAAGCCGCCTTTGTTCTTACGATTAAGAAGAGCGCTGTTGATACAACATGTAGAAGTATTTGCCAGGGCAGCAATACAGTCGTCACAGTTTAGCGCTTTGTTCAACTTTTTTTGAACAAATCCCGCAATGTAGCAAACTGCATCTGAAATGTACCGTCCAAGTGAGTTTACGTTGCCAGCATCTAAAGTCAGAATGGTGTACGAATGGTCGTGAGTCACATTCGATATCTGGTCAGCAAGAAGTAAGTCATCATTGTACATTCGTCGAGTAATGGAACTGTTGATTTTCGAGACATGGTGATTTTCCGCCGGAAAGCCAGTTGTGTGTAAGATGGCGGTCTGGTCAAGCATCATGCAGTTAGCTTCATCGGATGTAGAAATTTGCGGGTGTACTAGTAAGCGTTTGTAGGCTGCCTGAAACTGTCTTGCAGTTGGATTATTGTTCAATCCTCCTTTGCTCCGGATAGCACTAAAAAATACTTCAAGGTGATCTTGGCTTAATTTGTAAGTTAGTAGGAACTTCAGTGATGAATCAATGCTATTGATGTGTGTGTTGTAGATGCCACGAACACTGTTAATACAAACAAGGAAGCCTAAAAAGCCGGTCTTACGATTGGTAGTCAGTATTGGTTGTCCAATAGTTGATGTTTCTAAACCACGCAAATAGTTCTCACATTCAATGAAGTAAGAGAAGAAGGATTCCACATTAGATGGTTTTATCGGTGATTTAAACCCCTTTGCCAGAAGGTTTCGGCTGTTAAGAATGTCAAATAGGTTATTAATTCTGCGTAAGAATCGAATCTTAGCTTCACAATTTTCAAAATCAGGATGATTTAGATCCTGCGACAAATATTCCAATGCACTTGCAACACTGTTACTGAGGGTCTGAGCAGCAAGTTTAACTTTCATTTTTTCACGTTGCCACTGAACGTGCCGAGTCCTCACTTTTGTGGCAGCGTGAAGTCCGTGGTCTGATTGATATTTTTCAAGTTTTGTTATGTATTCCCATTTGACAATGCCATTATCAACATCAACAATCGACCCCTTAGAAGCTAGAGTGTTTTTAATTAATTTCAACATACGACATGCATCCAGCAATAGGTACATACATACATATCTTTGCCTGTTACGGGGTGCTTGAATGATGTCCTCAGGTCAGTCATGTTCAGGTTCGCACCTAAAATGTTGGCTGCAGAAATATTGGAACTAGCACCATCAAATGTTAAAGATACAACTTCTACTCCTGTTCCATGAGTAAATTTTAATGCTTCATTGATTAAGTTTGCTCGCTCAACAGAACCTAAACCATTGATAAGGAAAATAACCTATTGGAATTTTCCAATTCCCGTTCACTGAGTTTAGCATGAAGGTGAGAGCCTCCTTTGCTATAGGCAGTTGGTCATCGTCAAGGCCTGTACCAAAATCAACATATCCATTAAACTGTTATTTCCATCCCATTCGACGTGCTGTCTAATAGCGACTTCATCCATCAATAACGAGCAAAATACTTTTCGCCCTTTACGTGCGCCTTCATCCACTTTAAGCTTCAGAGCATGTAAAGCTTCCTGCGTGAAACCTGGGGAACCGTCCACAACATTGTACCACTTACTAAGCGTCTTAGGATGAGGAAGGCTAGTGTTGAAAGTCTTCGTTACATAATCATACGCTTTAGATGAATAAAAATGTAGCGTCAATGCGAAGGTTCGCAGTTCTGGTGGATATTTTTCCCTGCTTGAGCCTAGTTGAGTCCTTTTCAGAAGCTGTGCTGCGGATCCCGGCCACGCAATCTAAAAAAAAACATATTCCATAAGTACTACATATTTTCAATTTTTTTTATGGGCTGGAATTGGAAACGAGGAAGAAAATTCCAGAAACAACGACCTAGCAATTGGAACGTTTAAACAAAAGGGGACTAAATGCTACAGTGTAGCCCTCTTGTCTATATGGCTTATTAATATTTTTGAAAACAATATTTAAATTATCTTCATGGAGGATGTTACGGGAAAAATTAATACACAATGTTGAAGTACACAATATAAGCCTACAAGTGTAGGCCTATGATTATAATGAGAGCTATATTAAGAGTATATTTTAATTCAAACAGTTTATATCACGCTGGCCTGACAGTCCGTATTAAAATAAGATTGCTCCTAAATATCCTAAGTTATGGGCATCGGCCTACTACAATTACACATCAAATTTCAAGATTTGATATATATATATAAATATTAGGCTCACCTCCAATATGTTGACAGCCGATCAGTGACTCGAGTCACTGATCAAGGACTTTTTCTTCAATTCTGTGAGCATTATCGAAAGATTGGCAACACGTTTCTGAAGACGGCTTCGTTCCTGTCTCACGGATCGCAGTTTATTATTTTGGTCTTGAACTTTTGTCTTAGCAAGGTTTAAAACTTTCTTTGCTTTTGTGGGTGAACTCATATCTTCATCTGTGAAATCACCTATATACCGTCTTTTTCTCTTTCGAGTAGGTGTACTAGTAGATTCCATCACTTCATTTAATGTTGGGTCTGGAGAAGATGGTCCTGGCAAACAAAACCAAACAGATGCTATCAGTTAGGGATGGGATAGTGTACACGTGTAAACGTGTATAGGGGTGTGCGAGATCTCGAAATTTCGAGAACGAGATCGAGAAATCGATTTCTCGTTCTCGATTGCGTGAATTTTTTCTTCCCGAAAATAATCGAGATAACCTAAAATCTCGGGAAATTTGAATTCCCGCCTTATTAGTTCGAGAACAGTTGGCCCGATTCCCGCTAGATGGCAGCGCTCTACAGAGTCGGTAGAAAAGTAAAACTTCCTTATCGACGATTTAGCGCACCGCATCGTGACGCACTCTGCCGGCGACTTTGCGCACCGCGTCGTGATCATTCTCGTTCAATAATAATCGATCTTTTGCGTGGCCCGCATCATCAAAATGCTGTACGTATCTACATACATATGAACATTTAACAACATCTATTTTGATTTTTGAATATTATCATGTGATATATAGAGATCTTTTATACGTTAATATTTTGATCATTCATGGCTTTTAAGGGTTGTTTTAAGGGCTAAATTTTTGTCTTCAACTTAATTAATCATTCATTTTTACTAGAATACTAACTAGCAGTTAGTAATTAGTCCCTAATTACTAGTATCAATAACCTTTATTTGCATAAATAGCAGCCTAATTTAAATCATTTAAAGGAATACAATTGTGGTCTTAGTTGCATTCAAAGTCAATAAAGTTGTCTAATTAATGTGATTTCTACACATTACACAATGTAAGAATTTTATTCACCCGAAAATTTCTCGATCTCGTCTCGATTCTCGAATTTAATGTAAACAAATTCTCGTTCTCGTCTCGAGCCTGAAAAATCCCTTCTCGCACACCCCTAAACGTGTACACGCTTTAATGCGTGATCTCTCGTTCCCGCTAAATCAACATCGCAGTCGAAATGTATATAGCCTCAAATTAATAAATAATTTCGGCCTAGGTGTAATTATAAACACGTGTAATAATGTTTATAGTTTGCCTGCACAGCAAGCACGACAAAAATCGAGACATCGAGCGTCGTCGAGCAGAATGAACTCGGCAAATTATAGCTTTCAAAATTGGCGGGTTTGTTTCAAACAGTCTTGGGTAGTAGCGCGCTACTTGTAGCATGCTACATTTTTCGTGTAGCGAGCCCTGTAGCGCGCTACTTTTTTTATCACGCTAAATGTAGTTGTAGCATGCTACATGTAGCGATAAAAGTAGCGCGACTTTTGTCGCTACTTTTAAAAACGGTTGTGCCAATTATTCTACAGTTCCGAGACGATATTTTTCCATTTTCACCATCACGAATATCAGTGGGAATAAAACTGTTCATAATTTTTTTGGCGTCTCATTTCATATTGAACCGTTTCTCCGAAGGTCTTTGCCCTCCCCCGCACACTATAGCCCACGAGGGATGGATATACAATAACACTTGTCAACCGTTCAACCCTCTAATCCCATGTTTCCGACTACGGGCACGTACGAGGTGCTGGATCGGGTGTTAACCTGCGACTAATTGCCATCTGGAACAGTCTTGTTCGTGTATTGGAGCTGGACACTGCACAGGGTTGGTTATTGCGTTTCTGTCGTAGTGCATCGGAATACTGAATATCGAAAAATAATATTTATTGTGACTGAAATTCAAATTTGTGATATATCGTTAATTATTAATTAGGAAGTAAGGAATCGTTGTATAATATTAATATGTCCGAGATAGTAGTTATAGTGCAAATGAAGAGAGGGAAAAGTCGCTACCTTGGCCAGCATACGATAAATATTTCGTACATGCTGGCCCGGGGAAAGACGGGAAGAAAACTTTGTATGCAAGGTGCAAATTGTGCATACCAAACAAAAAAATAATATCAGTGAGTATCCCGGGGTCTAGTGAGGGGGGATAATGGAGTTTGATCCCAAAATTATAAATGCAGATATATTGGATAGGTCTAGTTTCTTGGACAATAGAGAATTGTTAAGGGGCCAACTTCAATTTTAATTAAAGTGTTTACTTCTCAGTGAAGTAAACAACAGGGTTGGTAATCGTGCACGAAGTGCCAATCTTGTAAAAGCTCGGCTTAGGTTAGACGCGAACACATTGTTTACCATTTTCTTCAGGGTATTCTGCAACATAGCACAGTTTCTACATGAAGGTCAGCAATTCCTCAACCCTGTTCCTATTAGTCAATGGAATGCTAACGGGTTTTGCAGGTGGTTTGGGGATAAGGTGGGGTGAGGGTGGGGTTGCAGTTCTTCTTGCTAGTCGCTAGCAGCTAGAACGTCGTGCATTGAGCTCCTCACTCGGTAGTCTTACGGTTCGGTTTTCAATAAGTAGTGACGTAGTCGTATTATGTATAACGTTACGTCGTTACCGTGTGATTGTTTCGTTTGTATTAGCTTAGATTATAATCAATTACTGGTGTGTAGATAGTAGATAATGCGTGCACGTGTGTACTTTGGGACTGTTGTGATTATCACCATGAATGTGTATTGTGTGTGTACTGTGTATGTGTTGAAAAGGTAGGCCTACTCGACTTATTGGCTAAATATGTCAACATTTCCCAGACGTCTACAGCTGCAATAGAAGGTAAAGAATAATATAGCCTATCATCTTATGTTATGATTATTATTTATTATTTTCCAGTTCCAGTTATTTTAAATAATTCGTGAAAGGACGTTTAAAGTACAAAATTAATTGTTTGAATAATCGTTGTTCTAGAAGAATAGAAAATGCATGATATCAGGCTTTTCAACATTAGTGATTACGAGTGCGATTAAAAAAATGTAAGGTGGTTGACCGGGACCCATTGTAATCAATGTGCGTGGTGAATGAATAATAGTAAAACTGTAAAAGTGGCGAGCCATGTTCCACATGGCTCCAGTAGTGTAACACGTGGGTAGATATTTTGTAAATGGGCGGGGTGTAAATAAGGGGGGGGGTATGGTATTTCAGCCCCTCCCCCAACTCCCCCAAACCCGGCCTGCAGCTCTGGGTCGTCGCTGGGGTTGTTGTTTGTCTGACGTAGCGCAAGAGGAAAGAGGTGCACGCGAAGGGAGTAGGGAAATATGCTCCAGACACATAAAAAGACATACTTCATTTGTCTGAAGGTTCCAGAGTACCTATTTTTCAGATCAAATCAAATGCTAGGTTACCAAAGCAAGTACGCGCTGCGTGGTGGCATATAAAACGAGAACGGCACGTTTTGAGACACAAAGATCGATAAAATCGTTAAAACGTCAATAAAAACAAATGTAGCGTCAAAGTAGCGCGCTAAATTTTTTTCGTAGCGCCGATGTAGCGACGCTACATTTAAAATAAAGTAGCGAAAAAGTAGCAATGCTACTTTTTTTTGCCAAGTAGCGGTAGTTGTAGCATGCTACTTAAGGCGGATTCACAATTGAAATAAGAGTTGAAATAGTGAAATAGCAATAAGGTTTAAGCAAAATGGAACATGCAATAACAACGCTATGGTTCACAACTGTCACAGTGGATAGAAATAGTCATAAGAAATGATTCAATTCCATTTCTTATTTCAACTTCTTATGACGAACCAATCAGAGCTCGAGAAGAAAGGCCTACTCCAGTCGAACCGGATAATATGGTCGTTGTTGTTGTTGTTGTTGATGGTGGTGTTGTTGTTGTTGTTGTTGTTGTTAATGTCATCGTCGTAGGCTTCTTGCAAGCTTGTTTAACAACAATGAAACAAATGAAATGAATCGATGTACAAACATCAAGCTGTCAAACAATAAAATATTCTGATTTAAAACAAATCTTCAAAACAAACAAGAAACATACAAAACTTTCACAACGTGGTTGCCCATCACTTTTAACTGGTGAGCAGTTACTATCGCCATACCTCGTTTTCTTCATAATGTTGCAATTTTATTATTTTGACAGCTCGTTGTTTGTCGGTGCTGGCGCTGCGAGTGGAAAAAAGTCGCAGTGCAAAACCCCATTTGGCCACGGCCTGCTATAGGTTTGGAGTAGGCCGTTATTATGGCGTCAGATCCGGTCGAAAAGTGCTCGATTGAAACGCTCTCCTATGTTGAAATAAGGTACTACGGGTCTGTTGTGAACCAGTTCGTTGTTATTTCACTATTTCACGGATTCTTATTTCAACCCTTATTTCAATTGTGGATCGGCCTTTATTAAAAGTAGCGAACCCAAGACTGGTTTCAAATAATTGTAACAGATGCGTATAGGTAGCAGCACATTTTGTTATGAATTTTTAAAACCACTGAACACTATAATTGTCACAAAATATTGAGTTTAGGAATTATGCGATGTTGTAAAGCTGTGGAACAGCTGTAGATTGTTTGAAGTTGTTTACTTGTCTTGTGTGGGTGTTCTTAATTCCGTTTTCGTGCTTGTCACTGTTACTTTAAGTCCGATTCACACAACGTTATAAGAATGTTATAAGGTATAGGTATAGTCACAAGCCGAGTTGGGCCATAGGGATTACGTACAAGGGTTCACACAAATGTGTCATTGCAATAGCAATAGCAATTGGTATAAGACTGGTATAAGATTTCAACTTTCTTATGACGGACCAATCATACGTTGAAACGTCACTTATAACACGCCAATGGGATGCTAGCAACTTGAATCAATGTAACAGATTCTTTCATTGTAAATTATTAGTCAAAACAAAAACTCATCGTATACATCCGGTTCACATCAAATAGACCTTGCATCCGGTAACTACGTGCAAAATATCTTCTCCCATCGGCGTCATTAATGATTTAACAACACAACAATAATGAATAATAATAATTATTGTTTTTCTTATTATTTTTAACTATTGTTTTGAATTATTGTCAATAGATTCGATGCCGGTTTAAAACGTAAATAACAGCTGCGGGAAGTCAGCTGATTGACAGCCATCTGTAGTTACTCAAACTGCCGCCAGAGCAAGTCAAAGAAGTCTACAAAAGAATGTAGTATCTTTTCAGGAACATCTTTGGCGTCCTTAGCTTATACCTTATACCACTTTCTTATACCCTATTCTTATTGCTATTGCAATACCTTATAACTTTGTGTGAATCGGACTTTATTTACATATTAGTGTGTATTTATTTACTATTTGTGATGGTGAATAAACATAGAAAAACAGGCAAAAGAGCGAAGATGGCATTAGCAAAGCTGAAAATAGAGAAACGGTTGGTGCAGGCTTGGCCTAGGCCTATACCTAGCAACCTGAGCATACCTAGCATACCTGCGTGGTTTACCCTTTCCAAGTTTCCACATCCTAAAAACAAGGCCCTGTATCTGGTTGAGACCTTGGCGAGGTTACAGGGCTTTTTACTTGCATCAACTTTATTTTTATGCTTGTAACTCTGTTTTCAACAGTATCAAAACTTTGAAAGCTATTTACTCACTGTTTTTGCTACATATTTAGTTAGTCATTTTGAAATTTAGCCCTAACGGAACATTCAATTCTTTTGAAAATTTTTGTGAATGCTTCTTATTACTAGAGCAAAAGATTTGGGAATTATTTTTTCAGTGAGTAAAAAAATGAAAAAAATAAAAACCTAAATTTTTTTTCTGTAAAAATATACTCATTTGAAAACAAATTGTAACTTCCAACCTATCACGAAGAATCAAAAACCGATACCCACAATTCTTAAGTCAGTAACAAGTAACAAGAAGAGATTTTTTTTTTTTTTATAATGGCGGCTCCAAAACTGGTATGTACAATGCAATTTTGATTTTGAAACAAATTAATTTTGAACCAAGTTTCAATTTGTTTTGTATTTAGTATTTTTTTTTATTTCTTTATAGCAAGAGTTTCATATCATACTTAAATTTCAAACTGATTGGATGCATGGTTTAGGAGATGGTATTTTCACCTAGCCCACAGTCTATATGTTGACTTACCTGGCAAAGTTTGGTTAATGTGGCTAAATAATGTAGGCACAGCATCACGCTTTAACCATGTGACGCCACCGAACTTCTGGCGGTCGAAACATTCCTCAGTAAAGTGTTTCGAACACACTTTTGAGTGAGGAGAAGCGTTAAAATTCACTCTACGGATCTTAACCTCCCACTCATTCTTACGTTGGGGATCTTTTGGAAAGCTGAAACATAATAATTCAGTCAAAATGGGCTAGGGACTAGGCCTAGGGCCTAGCATTCCTTACCTAATGCCGGCATTACACGACTCAATACTTTCGTCAAACTTATTGAATTCAAGAACAAAAGCGAATCAAAAACAAATCGTTAACAAATACCTTACAATAATAATACTGGACACTGCCCATATTTAACATACAAGAAGGCGGCGACACGCAACACTAGCCCTACTACTGTAACGGCTTGAGGAGATACGGCAATGATGGCCGCTTGATTCAATGTTATTTTCGCACTTTAAAACTTGTTAGTAAAGCTAGCAATTACGCATCATTGTACTGAAAACATATGTAGTAGACTTAGTAATGATTGCCATTTATAATCATAACTAAATTAATCTAAAATAACTCTTAGTATTGTAAAAGATTGTAGTAGAGTAAAAGATGTGCGAAACAATGTGTGTAAAACGAACATTACGGGGGCCGTTTATGTTATTACGCGACGCTTTTAGGGGGGTGAATGATGAAAAAGCGATGGTATAGGGTTGGGGAGGGGGAAATAGTGTGACATTACATAAATCTATATATGTATAACAGAAAGTGTCTTACTGAGTGAGTGAGTGAGTGAGTGAGTGACTGACTGACTGACTCATCAACGCACAGCTCAAACTGTTCAACCTAGGAACGTGAAATTTGGTAGGTACGTAGCTATTATGACAAACCCACCCATTAACGAAGGATTTTTGAAAATTTTGTCTATAAGGGGATGAAAAAGGGGGTTCAAGTCATTTTTTATAATACTTATATTTCAACAACAGAATGTATTACAGACGTCAAAATTGGTACTTAGATTCTTCATTAAAAATAATAAAATACATGTTTTACCGTTTTTAGAAAATCATATGAATGGGAGTGAAAACAGGGGGTTGAATTTTTTTATGACGATACCTATATGTCTCAAAACCGGAGATGCTACAAACGTGAAAATTGATATTTAGGTTCCTTTTTACAAAATAAGAAACACCTGTTTTGCCATTTTCCGAAAATCCAGTAAAGGGGTGAAAACTGGGGGTGTTTTAAAATCTCCAAAACTGAACATGTTACAGATGTGAAAATTGAGTGTAAGATTCTGCTTTAAAAATAAATAAACACGTGTTTCACCATTTTCCGAAAATCCAGTTAACGGGGGTGAAAAGAGAGGGTAAATTAAGAACACCAATATCTCAAAAACCCGAAGGTGTTACAGACTTGAAAATAGATGGTTCGATTCTCCTTAAAAAATAAAGGAATACAAAATACATTACCACTTTCTTAAAATCCTGTTAAGGAGGATGAATAGGGATGGTGAAGTAGAGGGGGTGAATTTTTAATCTCTAAAACCGAAGATATTTGAGACGTGAAAATTGATACCTAGATTCTTCTTCAAAACTAAAAAAAACACGTATTAAACCATATTTCAAAAAACCAATAAAAGGTGGGGAAAATGGGGGTATGTTCTTAAAAATAAAGATACAGCGATAACTAAAAAAACCGAGACAGTTACTCCTTGAATATTGGTATTAAAATTCAAATTTAAAAACAAAGAAACACATGTTATACCATTCTCTGAAAATCCAGGTAACCCTCTTACGTAAGAAGCGGGGATGTTTTTTTTCTTAAATTGCTATATCTAATAACCGATTATGGTAAACGTAACAGACTCGAAAATTGGTATAGATATTTCTTGTATCACATAGAAACAAGTTTGTTTTAATATTGTTAGCAAATCCAATTAAAGGGGTGAAAACAGGGGGTTATTTCTTTAAAAGTCACAAACGGAACATGTTATGGTCGTTAAATATGGTATTTATTATTATTATTATTATTATTATTATTTATTATTTATTTATCCAATACAGATGTATACCGAGGTATACGTTCCAGAGATACATGGATATAATAAAATACAATAAATAGAACATTATCACAACAACATCAAAGTACACTTAAACATTTAAGAATATAAAAATAAAAATTGAGCAGACAATCAATTATAAAATAATATTAACAAACCAATTGCATATACACCATGCAGCGTCAAATTATGTAAAATTATTGAAACATTTATGTTTAATTGAATGCACACTATCATTAAAAACATCGACATGGCTTAGTTGTGAGCTGTTGCACAGACCAATAACTCTAGGAATGAAAGAGTATTTCTTAATATCTAACCTAGCAGTAGGGGGGGGGGGGAAAGCGCAGTATGGCGAGAGCGCCTGACAGGTACATTTATGGGAATGGCTTCTAGTAACTCAGGGCAATCCACATCACCACATATGACTTTTTTAAACATTACCACGTCCAGCATTTTACGCCTTGCATCAAGGGTTTGTAAGCGGGAATTCTTGCACAAATCGGCATAGTCGTCACGATGATATGTAAGACCATTCCTATGACATTGCCACTTCACAAACCTTTGCTGCACGCGCTCCAGTGCGTTATTCATAGTTACGTGGTGAGGAGACCAGACTATACTGCCATATTCAATAATAGGGCGTACAAAACTAATATAGATTCTCCTTCAAAAACATGTGAACAATTGTATTAACATTTTTGAAAATACAGTTCAGGGGGGGGGGGGGGGGGGTTAAAATCAAAAATGTTTATTCACAAAGTTAACCCTTTTCTACCCCCGTGAGCCCCCCCCCCTCTCATCTATTCCCCCGCTTGATTAAACACAAAATTGTAAAATACACATTCCTTTATTTTTAGTGAAGTATATAGCTAACCATTTCCACGTCTGTAACGCCTTCCTTTTTCGATACATAGAAATTATCTTAAAAACATCACCTCCACATCTCACTTCCCTATTGGATGTTCCGAAAATGTTATAACATTTTCCTTTATTATTAAAGAAGAATATAAATATATATTATCACGCCTGTAGCAACTTCGGGTTTTAAGATTTAGAAAACCACCCCCTCCCCCCTGGGCTTCTTTCACCCGCCTTACCTTGGTTTGAGGAAAATGGTAAAACACCTATATCTACTTATTTCTAAAGTAGAATCTAAAAACATAAATTCACGTCTGTAACATATTGCGTTTTTAGATAAAAAAAAAAAAAATTCACCCCCTGGAATGTTATGGAAAAAGTATAACACGTATTCAGTTTCTTTAATAGATATTTAAAAAATAAAAACATCATTATGTACGTAACATTTACCATTTTCGCGTTTTGAGATATATAGATACCCTCATACAAAAATTCACCCTCGCAATTCTCACCCTCGTTAACTGGATTTTTGTAAAATGCTAAAACATATTTCTAATTGTTTTTAAATTGCATAAATACCAATTTTCACAGTCGTTACATCCTTGGTTAATGAGATACAGGTATCCTCATTTTTTAAACAACCCCCTTTTTTGCCACCCATTACTGGATTTTCGAAAGATAGTAAAACATGTTTTTCTTTATTTTTATAGAAGAATCTTTTTACCAATTTTTACGTCTGGAACATCTTCGGGTTTTTGAGATAAAAAAATCCCCCCCTCATTCTATCGCTCCTTTTCAACCCTCTTGAGTGGATTTTAGGAAAATGGCACAACACATATTTCTTGATCTTTATTGGAGAATCTAACTACCAATTTTCAAGTCTGTAACATCTTCGGTTTTTGAGATATAGGTGTTCTCATGATCTAAAAATCACCCCCTCTATTCACCCCCGTTCACTGAATTTTCGTAAATATGGTAAAACTGTGTTCCTTTATTTTTGGAGGAGAATCTAACTATCAATTTTTACGTCTGTAACATGTTCGGTTTTTGGGCTGTAAAATCACCCCCCGTTTTCATCCCCGCAATTGGATTTTCTAAAAATGGTGAAACACGTATGATTCTTCATATTAAAAGAAGAATCTAAAATCTAAATACAAATTTGCACGCATATGTCATCATTGGTATTCGAGTTATAGATATGCTCATAAAAAATTCAACCCCGTTTTCACCCCTCTTAACTGGATTTTTGAAGAATGGTAAAACTACTTTTTTTTGTTTACTATGGAGAACCTATGTACCAATTTTCAAGTCTATAGCACGTTTAGTTGTTGAGATATAGGTAGTCTAATGAAAACCTTAGGGTCGGAATTTTTAAAAATTCTTTCTTAGGGATTGACTTCATTATAAGAGCAACGTAACTTCAAATATTATATTAGTCTACCCATCGGTATTTGTTACGTATCTTCGTAACAATATTCTTATCATGTTCGCATCTCCTCTTGCCACTTGAGAGCAGCACTACCTACATGTCGCAGCAAATTTAGGCCAGTGTCCCGTATTATTGTAGTAAGGTATTTGTCGTTAAAAAACTGCAACAATATAGCTTATTTTAATTGATGCGTTTTTGTCCTTGAATTCAATAAGTTTGACGAAAGTATTGAACCATGTAATGTGGGCATAAGATATGCAGCATGTTCAAGGCTACGCATTTAGGCCAATGACGTATATTTGGGTAGACAGCCAACGCCGTATTTTACCGCATGCCAAATAGCAGGAAGGTTCCGCCATCTTGAAAGTGGTAAAAGACGTATTTGAAGTAGGTTTGTTATGGTCGTGCGTGTACCCGTCACATAAAAAATTTTAATATTCTGACTACTGATTGCAAGTTTTCCTTGTTCACGTTCTCATTTAAACTGTTTAAGATTGAGGCATGTGTTGCGTGAACGCACATCGCAACAGGAAAAAAGCATTTGATAATGTAAATAACTAGGGTAGGCCTAGGCTACGCTAGGCCTAGGCCCTAGTCTAGGGGCCCAGGCATACTCTAGGTGAAATATCATAAACGTTTACGCTGTCTTTGCTGTAAATAGGCCTACAGGTAGGCATACTGGGAAGGCAATAGGCATTTCATGTGTCAAATCCAGAGGCCAGGTCTATAGGTAGACCTAGGCCTACATGACATTGGAACTTAACCTCACTTCGTGACTACAATGTATCTTAAAACCCAATGATGTAGGCCTACGTCTACGTCAGAGCTGCTGTCGTTACAAGAAGCTGGTCGATCATCTGCGAGACAACTCAGGTGAGACTGCATCTGGCACACTCAAGTCATCGGTACTAAACTCGGACTGCAACGGTGATGGTGTAGCGCTCCGCAAGGGCTCAAGCTGTCATTACTGTGCTGTGTCAAAGCTGTCGTGTCAAGAAAACACGGTACTAAACTCGGACTGGAACGGTTATGGCTTAGGGCTCCGCAAGGGCACAAGCTGTCGTAACTGTGTAAAAGCTGGCGTGTCAAGAAAATATCATCCTTCATAAGTTTTCAATTGCATGTTAATTATTTCTCTGAAAGAATTCACTTACCTACTAGACTGATATCCTATTGACCTTTGAAGAGTATTGTTTTTTTCAGTACACTGCGGATGTTGGCACGCAGGGACTCGTTAACCAGGGAGCCGAAGTGGTAAAACCTAATGTGTAAATATCTCTGTACAATGAGTTTTACGAGGATTTGTAGGTGGGACAATTCACCCTCTTCCTGATCAAACATGTGTCCAGCTAAACTATCAAACAAAGATGTTCCCACCAGTGATTTAAAAACGGTTCTTTCTATGATTGTGCGTGCACCTCTTGCCGTCACATTCCCTTGGGCCTCATGCCACCTGAAAGAACTTTCAGTTATTTGGCAAAGTGTTGCCACATTGTCAGAGGGATGTACAAGTCCCCCGTTATCTTTTATTCGTATGAGAAGATTGTCGGTTTTGTTAGTTGGAGATTTTTCAACAAGAGCATCAAGACATGTATGACATGTTATTTTACCCTCTGTGACCAATTTCCTTAGAATATATCCAGCGATGTAGCGTGAGACATTCTCTACAAAACATGATAGGCGTGGAATATCTGGGATATGTTCACTGTAAGTATGGTCATTGTGTTCAGGAGGTGTTATGGTTTCGTCCACCATCCGAGCATGGGGGAATTTACAAGCAATGCAAATGAAATGAATGTACGAAAACCCACAGTAGGCTAAAATGTTAACTGTACCTATAATATATTGGATTGTGCCTACTGTGCCTGATGTAAGAGGTTTTTCTTTGAATAAATATCTCTAAACTCCCTCTTAGACTCATATTTTACTGTTGTAACTTAGGCCCTATGTGTAGGCCTAGTCATGCTCCAACTTCTTAATGTAGATTCACTGGGCATACAAAAATGTTCTTGTACATATCGGTAAGCTTTTGGCGAGTAGAAGTGAAGGGTTAGGGCAAACTGTTTCAATATGTCTGGGTAGGCCTACTGTTTTAATAAATTCAATGGTACCCCAGAGAAATATTCATCTAAAATATCACTACCTTGTCCAACAACAAGCTGCTTATCTTTTAAATCCCTAAACCAATACTATGCAGGGGTTTTTCAGGATGAGGATGAGGAGGAAGACGGGGTGAGGAGGAAGGGAAGGGGGAGTAAACCTATGGTGGTCAGTGTGGATAGAGTGGCAAGGGTGATAGCGGGACTGAAAAATGGGAAGGCTCCTGGTAATGATGAAATGACGGGTGACTTTCTCAAATTAGCAATGGGGGAATCGGCACGGTATATGACGGAGATCATCAGGGTATCTCTACACGAGGGAATGGTTCCGATGGATTGGAAGGAGGCGGTGGTAATACCGATACACAAGGGGGGGGAGAGGGGTAAAATGACTAACTACCGACCAGTCTCTCTGACATCAGTGGGGTCAAAAATAATGGAGAGGGTAGTGGGTGACTTTGTGAAGGAGGTGATAAAGGAGAAGGGATGGATGGCCGAGGCGCAGCATGGTTTTAGGAAGGGTTATTCGTGCGAGACTCAACTATTGGGAATGACAGGGGACATAGCGGAGGTATTGGATAGGGGAGGGGAAGTGGATGCTGTGTTCATAGACTTTGAGAAGGCGTTCGACAAGGTGCCGCACAAAAGGCTGTTAGGGAAGGTGGGAGGGGTGGTGGATGATGGAGGGGTAGTAAGATGGATAGGGGATTTTCTGAAGGGGAGAACACAAAGGGTAAGGGTAGGGGAGGTGTTGTCAGGGGAGATAGATGTAACCTCGGGAGTGCCCCAGGGCAGTGTACTGGGGCCCCTATTATTTGCAATCTATGTGAATGACCTGGCGGAAGGTATGAAGGCGAAAGTTAGATTGTTCGCGGATGATTGCGTGATCTATCGGGAGATAAGGGGAAAGGAGGATGAATTGCTGATGGGGGAGGACATGGAGGGACTGGGCGATTGGGTGGATAGGAATAAGATGAGGCTAAATGCGGGGAAGTGCAAGTGGATTAGGTTTACTAGGAGGAGAACGCAAGGAGGGATCAATGAGGGTTACGTGTTGCAAGGACAGAGACTGGAGAAGGTGGTGGAAATAAAGTACCTAGGAGTGTGGCTAGAGGATACATTGGATTGGGGAGGGCATGTGGAAAGAATGGTGAAGAAAGGGATAAGAAATCTACATTTTGTGATGAGAGTGCTGAAGGGGGCGGGAAAGGATTTAAGGGATCATGCCTATAAGACACTGGTTAGGCCTGGGTTAGAGTATGCGGCGGCGGTCTGGGACCCGTATAAAAGTAAGGATAGGGAGGTGTTGGAGGGTGTGCAGAGGAAAGCGGCAAGGAAAGTACTTGGGAGGGGAAAGAGATGGGAGGAGGTTGAAGTGGGTGAAGGAGGAAAGGAAAGGGTTTATGAGAGTGTGACAGAAATGGTGAAGGAACTGGGGTGGGAAAACCTGGAGGATAGGAGAGCAAGGGACAGGCTGGGGAAGATGTTTAAGGTGACAAGAAATATGGAGGGATGGGGGGAGCTGCATAGAAGCACTGCACCTGCGGCATACATGGGCCGGGGGGATAATACGTGGAAACTGGAAAGAAGGACCTGGAGGACGGACCTCGGGAAGTTTTCCTTCCTGGGCAGGACGGTTGTGGATTGGAATGGTCTGGGTGAGGAGGTAGTGAGCCAGGAGAAGGCTAAGGGTTTTATGGAAAGGCTGAAGGCAAAATGGGAAGAGGAGGTGAGAGGAGGAGAGGAGAAGATGAAGAAATGAAGGCGAATTCCGAGGAGAAATAGGAGGAGGAAGGGGACGGAGCTAAGGAAGTGGAAGGAGAGAAGGAAGAAAAGAGGAATGGAAGGATGAAGGGGAATGGAAACCTGCCACCGGTCCACAGTGATCAACAGCGGGTGAAAACAACAACAACAACAACAACAACAACATTGGTGAGGCCTAGGCCTGTATTAGAAAGTACATTTAGGCCTATGCATATCATTTGTATTTTTATTCTACCTATGACTAAAATAGCATCCTTTAGGAATCGAATTTGGGAGAGTAACAGGGTCACCTGTCACCCCTCATGCTCATAAGCCCACCAATAGGCCTAATGAAATACCAAAATAGATCACACATACTTGTGGAATGATCGACCTTTCTCGTATTTATTTGTTCATCCATATATGCTGCGCATGATTTCACCATTTTTGTTGTAAATTATAAGACTGACCCCAAAAGAAAGAGGAAGATCGTATGCAGGTGACAGGTGCAGCACGTGAGCAGACAACGTCTTTCTACCACTTTCATCATGGCCGCCGCTCTCCCATGCCGAGCACGGCTGCATCAATAAGGCGGTATAGGGAATCGTCACTCGTCAGTCTAGCCACAGTATGGTCTAGCGCAGCTTATATACGTCATTGATTTAGGCTATTTACGTTAATATTTATTATGTCAGTAATAATAAATTGGTAGTTACGCCTAGCCTAAAGCATAACTTTCGACTAGTTGTATACAACTTACCTGTGGAAGGTAACTAAGCACCCTTTTACGCGCTTTTCTCGGCAACCAAATGCGCAACAACTTGCCACCATTTTTCAAGTTATCGCCACATCACGTGGTTTGCCTCGATTCAATCGCGCATTGAATTGACCCGTCGAGAAGGCTGTGTCCCCACATCACGTGGTTTCAATATGGTCTCACTCGCAATGACGTCATACTCCTAAGGCTGGAACCCCATCATTTTCAGGAGGTTTCGGAAGCCTGGTTCTGGTTCCCACTAACGGAATGGTAGTACTATTCCAACAGACATATACTAACCATTACACACGTATTTAAGTACAGGCTGTATTTAAGTACATATTTAACTATCAGTTTACTACAGTCCAACTCCAGTCGGGCTGGTCAAGCCCGGACGACCTTGCGGAATCAATATTGCCAACTGTTGTGGCAACGTGCTCGCTAAAAGTTTCTAAATATCCGCCAGATTTCACCTTCAAACCGCTAGATTTACAAAATGTCATCAAAGGAACAAAAAACATACAATATTCTCCACACAGGGGTGAAATAATGTTTTTATCGATTTTATTTCCATATAACTTCGTAAAACCTTAAATTCAAAGAAAGTAAATATTGTTTGATCCAGGGGATCGAACCGAAAATATTTTAATTTCGGTTCGGTTTTTGGTTCGGAAGAATCATTTCGGTGCGGTTTTCGGTTCGGTTCGAGCAAATAAAAATTAACGGTTCGGTTCGAACCGGTTTAAACCGGTTCGAACCGGTTCAGCAATGTCCATTTTCGACATTTTCAAAGTAAGGAAATAGCATACAAAAATCACAATTTTTGTTTGTAATACTGTGTTATCGGATCTCTTACCTTCATGATCACGTTGCAGTCCTGTATCTAGCACGACGACTCATTTGTGGTTGCGTTAAATTAAAAAGTTACGGAACACATATTCTTTTTTCCTACCCATATTTACGAAACGGAAGCTGAAACGCGACTGACATAAAAGTAACAGTGCATGGTCAATGGTAATTTGCCACAAAAGTTTTCTTTACGTTCGAGGGTGGGGTTTGCACGTGTTCCGACAGCAGACTCTCGTCACAGATAAATTAGTTATCTGTGCTCTCGTCTTAACCCATGTAATTATCAGATTAGTGTCAACGGGCAACACTCAACATAATATTTATGTAGGCATATTCGTCTCCAAGGTTCTTGATTTATAACTTCCAGGAAAGTGGAAACCAAAATCTTCTTTCGGTGCGGTTTGTGATCTTCGCCGAACACATCTTCCCATTGTTAACAATAAGTCAACCAACTGTCATGGTGCCGAAGGTTGGGACTTGTGACTTGTGAGTTGTACTTGTGACAGGCGTTACCATTATTTAATAATTATACTTTCCGTTCCTATTATTGCAAATATAAAAGGAACTCAGCCATCCATCGAGTATTGTCATCACCAACCTTTGAAAGGAAGACCGCCCAAATCCCAGTGGAACAGATCGCAGAACTTCCAAAAATAATTTTTCTCTCTGCATTTTTTGTTTTTATAATTTTATTTTTATTGCAATTTTGAGATTTTGGTATACGGAGGCTTGTACCGAAAAGAACCGAAAAAAAAACGATAACCGAAACCCAAAATATCGGTTTTCGTTTCGGTTTACGGTTTGACCACTTTTTCATAATGGTTTTCGGTTCGGTTTTCGGTTCGGGAAAAATAACGGTTTTTCCGGTTTTCGGTTTTCGGTTCGAACCGGTTCGATCCCCTGCTTAAAATATATCGCGCTATCTAATTATGGAAGATTTTTTGTAAAACAGTAATATTTGACCATTTTAGGGACATAACCCCAAAATCAAAATTTTGATTTCCGTGCAATATTGGAAATAAAAAATATGAATAAAACTAAATTTGTAATTCTAAACACGAATCCGAAATCATATTGGCAATATGTTTATTGGTTTAGCTGTAAACAAATATGGTAATAATTATATCAACAGAAACATGCAACTTCTGGGCACCCCTGGGTACCACACCCAGGACTTGAGAAGTGGCCAACAAACACATTTTTACTTAAAATATACAACAGTATCTTATTATCGAAGAGTTTTTTGAAAAAATATATTTTTGACCATTTTAGGGACATAACCCCAAAATCAAAATTTTGATTTCCGGGCAATATTGGAGTTAAAAAAATATGAATTAAATTAACTTGTTGATTCTTAACACGAACCTGGAATCAAATTTGTAATTTGTTTATTGGTTTGGCTGTAAAAAAATAATTTATGGTCACAAAATCAGCAAAATTCACCCTTTGGACACCCCTGGGTGCCACACCCACCACTGGCCATGCGGCCAACAAGTCAAATTCTACTCCAAATTCATCATTCTATCATAATATATAGGTCTCCAAAATTCCGCAGGGGGGGGAGGGTCTCACTAATGGTGTGTTCCGGTCTAATTACATTACATGAGTATATACATTGAGACGTATAAATATAATATATAGATACACATTACATTTATAATACATAGGTATGAATGTTGAGGTATACGGATAAATACGGTACACATACACACATTATCCTACTGGAAGGGCTAAGAGGGGGGACACGAATTTTGATTTAATCAGATTTGTAATTGAGAAAATCATCTAAGGAATAAAATGCATTATGAATAAGAAATGTTTTTACTTTGAGTCTGAATGCTTTGTGAGTGGAGTTTTTAATGGATTGTGGAATTTTGTTATAAATTTTACTGCAAAGGTAAGTGGGACTATTTTTATAGAATGCGTGGTTGAATACGGGGATAAATATGTTAGAATTGGATCGTGTTTCATGGGAATGGATAGTTGTGTTTCTGATGAATAATTCAGGATGAGAGTGAGCAAAAGAGGCCGCTGATAGAATTAATTCAGATATAAGAGTTAGAATGTTAAGATTGGTAAAATGGGGCTTGCACGATTTCTTTCTTGATACGCCGGCAATTATTCTGATCGCCCGTTTTTGAATTACAAAAATGCGTTTGGCATGGCTTGAGGAGCCCCAAAATAGAACTGCGTATGAGAGTATTGACTGGACGTATGAATGGTATACCATTAGTAAGGTATCATATCATTGTCATCTGCAGCAATATCATCTGCTTCGTCGTCTGTTTTGGAGGTTGATGGATGGGCGTATGATTGGCCTTTTTTTTACATTTATGAGGTAAAATTGAGTTTTACCTCCAATTCCGCTACTTTTGTTTTAACCGCCAGTTCGCAAATCAAACACCTCCAGTTTTGCCGCTAGCCGCGATTTTTATTTTTGACCGCGAATCTCAAAACCTCCGCTAGCAGCGATTTTTATAAAACCTCCAGATCTAGCGGCGAAACCGCTAAATTGGCAACACTGTACAGCAGGAATGCCCCCAATAAAAGAACACTATAGAAGCTGGCTGCCGGTGAGATTGCTGTCTAAAGAAGGCTGTGGTTGAACCACTTGTTCGAGTTCGACAGCTGATACCTGTCAAATTTTTCGTTGAAGTTTGGGCACGTGTGGGTCTTTGTTTAGTTTTGTTTGGATAGTACAGTTTAAAATGTCAGAGTCATTTGTGACAATTAATAAATTAGATGCGAGCTGTGATATTACGACAGATGCACTTCCCGATCACAATCAACTGAAAAGAAATGAGAAGGAAAAGCAACCTAGGCCTAGGTCTAGGCCAGTTAACGAGGGTTTAACTGAAAAAAATTCTTTACATAATAATGCAGATTGCTTGAAACCTACTTGTCAACACTCAACTTGCAATAGGCCTAGACCACCAGCAAGAACTAAAAAAGCAACTTCAAGTAGATCCGTGCCACGATCTTTCCACCACCAACAAGGGCAAGGTGTGTACCCTAGGCCTAGGGCCTAGGCCTGTCGTGTTTTCCAAGGCTAGGCTAGCCTACCTAGGCCTATGCCTAGGTCGTCTATTCTTATAATTCTTCTTGCTTTACATCTCTATTATATATTGCAATCATGTTATTCGAGACGATGAGGGATGGTATGAAAATGACGGAGAGTACAAAAACCCATCCTTTATTCGGGATTTGAACCCACGTCCGACGCTTATAGGCCTAGGACCAACGCCCCAATCGCATGAGACACCGCAGACGGCTGGGAAGACTAGGCTACGTTTATCAAGCGAGCCGAGCTCGTACTCGCCAGTCCGAACCGGATATAGTGCGTGCAGAATTTGCGTGATAAACAGCTAAGTTCGAACCCAACTCGGCGCGGTAAGACCTCGTTCTCATTACTAGAGTTAAAGCAACTCGGGTTGAACGCGAGTTGCCGACTTGCAATTACTCGGAGTTCGGACGCGGGTTGAAAGTGCAACCATCGTAGCAACCTGCGATCGTTCACACAAGGAAATAAACCCACGTAACCCACCAACCCGCGTTAAACGCTAGTAATGAGAACGAGGTCTAAGAAGCCGTGCCAGCACGCTTCATGCGATCTCAGATTTGCGTGGTAAACGTATGCGGGCCGAATTGCATCACGTGATCAAACTCACCGCCATGAAAAGTAAACGTTTCTTAAGCTGTTGCGCAGCAAATATGGCGTCCACCAAGTAGGTGTTGACAAAGAATTGCGATTTCTGCTTCTTCTAACTGTTTCACAGCCATCAGTTTTCTAAGAAAATTCGGGCGCCATGTAATTAATTCTCGTTCAACTTTAGCATGTTCCATTTCGTAGGTCTAGACGTAACGGATGAGGTTATGTTCACTTCATTGCCATTGTGTTTAAAATACCGTACTTTAAAAACTCAATGTCATTGCTGATGAGAGTCAGCTGTTACCTGCCACGCCTCCGTTCAACCGAGCTGAGTGTGAACTGGGGAGTGCGATCTGAAATTGCGTGATAAACAAGTACCGTACCGAGACCATTGATTGAGTTCGATCTGAGTAGTACGAGCTCGGCTCGCTTGATTACACTGACTACGTTTACCACGCGAGCCGAGCTCGAGCTCATAAGCTCGAGCTGGACATTATGCGAACTGAATTTGCCTGATAAACATCTAAGCTCGAACCCAACTCAGCTCGGTGAAGAAGCCGAGCCAGCACGCTCCGTGCGATCTCAAATTGCGTGATAAACACATGCGGACCGAACTGTGTACATACGTACGTTTAGCAAGCGGTTAACCACGCCTTCTTTTTCAGCACGAACCAGACCTGTAGTATTTAGTACGATCTCAAAGTCCGTGGTAAACGAATACCGAGCTATTGAGCTCGAGCTTATGAGCACGAGCTGGGCTCGCGTGATAAACGTAGTCACTCCCTACATTCAAACTACATTCAAATAATTATAGGGAAAAAATAAATGAAATGATAGCCTACTTTAAATTTTTATGATAACAGGTGACAGGTAGTTAGAGGGCCTATAGAGAGAGAGGAGCAATTGGTTGGGAAAAATAATGATATTAATATACTAGGTATTAAGACAGTAACAACTGAAGTTGAACAAGGTAGGCCTATAACCTCATGGAAATACTTGACATTACATCCGTATTGTCTGTATAACATGTAAACACCAACTTTGACCGAGATTAATGACTGTTGAAACCAGGGGATCGAACCGGTTCGAACCGAAAACCGGAAAAAAACGTTATTTTTCCCGAACCGAAAACCGAACCGAAAACTTTATGAAAAAGTGGTCAAACCGTAAACCGAAACGAAAACCGATATTTTGGGTTTCGGTTATCGGTTTTTTCGGTTCTTTTCGGTACAAGCCTCCGTAGATCAAAATCTAAAAATTGCAATATAAATAAAAATATAAAAACAAAAAATGCAAAGGGAAACATTATTTTTGGAAGTTCTGCGATTTGTTCCACTGGGATTTGGGAGGTCTTCCTTTGAAAGGTAGGTGATGACACTACTCGATGGATGGCTGAGATCCTTTTATATTTGCAATAATAGGAATGGAAAGTATACACAATGGTAACAACCTTCGGCACTTGATAGTTGGTTGACATATTGTTAACAATTGGAAGATGTGTTCGGCGAAGATCACAAAACGCACCGACAGAAGATTTTGGTTTCCACTTTCCTCGAAGTTATAAATCAAGAACCTTGGAGACAAATATGCCTACATAAATATTATGTTGAGTCTTGACCGTTGACACTAATCTGATAATTACAGGGTTAAGCCAAGACTCCGCTGTCGGAACACGTGCAAACCCCACCCTCGAACATAAAACAAACTTTAGTGGCAAATGACCATGCACTGTTACTTTTATGTCAGTCGCGTTTCAGCTTCCGTTTCGTAGATATGGGTAGGAAAAAAGAATATGTATTTCGTAACTTTTTAAATTTAACGCAACCACAAATGAGCCGTGCTAGATACAGGACTGCAACGTGATCATGAAGGTAAGAGATTCGATAATACAGTATAACAAAAAAAAGTGATTTTTTGTATGCTATTTCCTCACTTTTAAAATGTCGAACACAAACATTGCTGAACCGGTTCGAACCGGTTTAAACTGGTTCGAACCGAACCGTTTTTTTTTATTTGCTCGAACCGAACCGAAAACCGAACCGAAATGATTCTCTCTAACCAAAAACCAAACCGAAATTAAAATATTTTCGGTTCGATCCCCTGGTTTAAACTAGCCTAGTAACATGTGATCATTGGGTTTGAAAAACCCATTTCATTCATCCAAAAAGCCATTCATCTTTCTAGCTATCCAATATAAGGCTGCCTCCTTCTCTGTCCTGCTCATTGAGTCGGGCAGGGACTCAATGTCCCTCTTGAGGGCGGCGCATCTAAATTACATTACATTACATTACGTCCGTATAACATGTTAACGTCAGTTTTGACCGAGATTGTATGATTGTGATACATTCAGTAAAATAATAATAATAATAATAATAATAATAATAATAATAATAATAATAATAATAATAATGACAAATAATAATAATATGTAATGTTTAGAACAACGTGGTTTAAGGATGAAGGAGCTTGGAGAACTTCGTTAGGTTCTTCAAAACACGTGAATAGAACCATCTAGGCCTTATGTCGAAAGCAGAAATGTCAAGTACTGTAAGCATCCTTTCTCATACCTTAGAATTTTACTAAAAATAATTGTTTGCATTACAAATATGAGGGTAGGTATAATCGTTTTCACCATACAGTACATAAATAAATAAATTCATTTGCATTTTATAGTCACTCCTGTCACAAGAACTGATTTTTGTTGTGGGATATAATACCATTAATTCATTATGTGCATCATTGCTATGACGGCTTTCACGTCCGCTATTAGATGTAGGCCACACTAGTATCTACATTTGTTCAACCAGTAAAGATGTTGATTTTTCCTCTCTCTTAATGGTGCTTGTAAATTCACTGAACTGTTATTTGTTATTTGTGTGTTTTTCAGGAGTATCATATATTACTTACAATATTTCAAATACAAGAGATGTACAAATAGGAAATAAATATACCATCAACGTCACTCCAAGTGAGACAAGTTCAAAATATCAGTCACCATCGCCCATGAAGGAGACGAAAGAAATAAAAAGTGAGTAGGCCATACCCCTACTGAATTTTTACAGGTGACCCATTGTTCATTTTCTTACTGGTATGTCACTGACAGTCCTAGGTTCTATTAGCTAACTGAAAACCACACTGTTGCATTGTAACCATTATTCATCCCCTCTTGGTTAAATGAACTTGAACTTATGCCTCAATACCCAAAGCAAGCCACTGACCTAGTCCTTGAGTCCCTAGACTAGAGGGTTCTGGGAAGCATTAGGCATATAGTATATAAATAAATGCAAGGTGGTGAATAGGATGGCTCAAATTGATTTGGTGTAGATTGAGTTTAGATAGCCTACAATATTCAATTACAATTAATAATTTAATTTATAGCAATTGACATATTAATTCGGCCACTAATAACGACGACGTTGTATGCCCTAAAGCCTCAGCTAACTAATTGAAATATAAGTAAATTAAATTACAAACAATTGTTTGTAATTTTATTTACTAATATCACATTAATGTGATAATAATATAATTCTGATAATTTAATGGGGCAATTAATGTAGTTACTGTATATCTTATTAAAATGTGCAATGTATTGCAATGATACTGACTTAATTTTATATTTGATTCTGTTTTCAGAACTGCTTCAGAGTTCTGAGCCAATTACTTTAGATGACATAAGTACAGTATCAATGCATGTAGGTACTACATGGAAAGAAATGGGACGTCAACTTAATTACACGGGAGGACAGTTAGACCAGTTTGATGCTGACCATGGAAAAGAGGGTTTAAAAGAGGTATGCATTATTTGTCAGATTATCAGTACATAATAATTAATGAAGTTTATGTTTCTCGCTTCATGCTGATAGGCAATGCATCATGTTCTAATCTAAGTCTATTACATCTAAAAAGATGATTCCTGTCCTGTTCGTCCACCCAACACAATTTGCAAATGCTAGGCTCTGTTATTTCCATTTGGTGCAGGCGTTTCCCTAACAACAGGGGGAAAAAGAAAAAAAGAACTAGGCCTATGTAGGCCTAATATTTGTGCATCTGTAATAAAATTCATAAAGTTTAAAAAGTTATTTTTTAATTAAATTAAATTAAATTAAATTAAAAAATAAAAAGGAATTGATACACACATTAATTAACACAGGAAAAAACTGGAATCTAAAAAAACGACTATCGTTTCGCTAATTAATACAAACTTTGTTGTTACGACTGGAATGGTGCGTTTCAGTGTTTTTGAGGTGTTATTTGACAGGTGCCGATATCAAATGCTGTAACCAAGTGCTGATAATGAAGGGGCGAGAGTAAAAAAGGGTACTCTTTGTTTACACCCCCTTCATTATCAGCCCTTTTCATGATTTCACCTGTGATAAACAGATACTGAACTCAGACCGTAGGGCGTAGGCTATGTGGGCCTACTGGCTAGTCTGGGCTCGATTCCCTTGGTAAACGTAGTCATTATTGAAATACCCATTCTTGTGAAATTTGTAATAATTATTCACTAGGGTCTATTTCTCCATTCACCTTGATTCTTAAAATTTGTAATAGGCCTACTAACATAATATGTAGTTGGTTAATTTGATTGGGAATTTATTTCTATTTTAAGGTGGTATACCAACTATTGCTAGACTGGAAACGAGTAAATACTACAAAAGCAACTGTTGGCGTATTGTGTTCTGCCCTGAAAAGTTCACTCCAGCAAGACGCCTTGAATGAATGGACCAAAGTGCGGTCATCTTAGCATTATACTTAGGAATACTATAGAAACAAGCAAACAGAATTTTGCTATAATTGGTATTTTTTTAATAAGGATAAGCAAATAATTGTATAGCAACAATACTAAACTAAGGCAATTACTTGATTTGTGATCCTGTTGAAGGATCACAAAATCTACATATGACAATGGGATTAAATTGGCTACCTACATAATCTAACCAAACATACCAGTATCCAGCTGGTTGACAGTCCAACTTTAATCGTCAAATACATATTATGTAACTTGTATTATCAAATCAATATTGTCAATAGGTATTCACAATAAAATAACAGAAATATTACAACCAATTATTGAAATATGTAGTCATCCCATGACAATTTGGAGTTGTATTACTTTGGTCGGTAATTTTTGGGAAAACATCTTTATTGATGTGTTCATCGAGCCTGTATTTCTGTTGGTTAACAAGTAAACTCCGTTATGAATTGAATCTCATCAATAACATCAATTTAATAACAAACCTTTCGTTTCGAAATTTTTAATGGATCATTGACATTGGTTCAATATGTGAAGTGGAACGGTATTTTTAACATGATATCCAATTTTCATTTCTTAGATGTTACCACTTAATTACTAGGCTACTGTACTGTACTCTATTTAAAAGTATTTATTTTATTTAGACACATGCATGTACACTGTACAGTATAATGTACATGTATACAATATGTAAACTGTATAGTGTATACAATATGTAAACCAACTATCAAGAGACATTCCTATTAAACGAGAAAAATAATGTTGGTTATGCTGCTTCTATTTGGCAGTGCACCACTTTTTCCATCACAAATTACGTATGACTTTTGTACGTACTATAAGGAAATAAAGAAACCAACAATTTGTTTAGCTCTAGGCATGTAGACTTTTTACCTATACTTATAGACGATTGTGTTTTGTACATGGTAGTAAGGGACACCAAAGATGAGATCAAATGCAGGATTTTAGCAGTGTGGACAATTGAGCTAAATGTGAGCAAATGCAAGGTCATTAGAATTAAATTCATACAAGAAAAGGCAGTGTTGTTAAAGCTACTTTTTAAAAGTAGCACTGTTACAGCTACAGCTACTTAATCTTTGAAAGTAACTTAGCTACTTTTCAGCTACTGTATTTTGTCAAGTAGCTCGCTACTTGTACAGCTACTCAAAATAGTAGTGACGTTACTTTACAGCTACTTTCATTTTTTATAAAAGACCAAGAATACGTACTATTTATTGAAACGGCGGTACGGTCCGGAGGTGAGTCATACTCATATCACAGCTGACGGGGTGAAACAGGAAACTCAGTGCTGGGGAGGCGGTTTTGGGACTATCGAGCAAGAAAGCCAATGTCAGTCGTCATTCAGAGCCTGTGACGGTGGGAATTGTGGCGGGCGAAACAAACGTGTGTTTGTTTATTGCAAAAATAGAGTAGCGGCGACTTTTCGGTACAAATACTCGTATATAGTAGCTTGCTACTCGCTACTTTACTGCATTTTCAAATGTAGCGCGCTACCAGTCTCGCTACCAAAAAAAGTAACATGCTACAAGTAGCGCGCTACGTACTTGTAGCGCGTTACTTAACAACACTGAGAAAAGGTAGAGGAAGGCAGCGATGAAAGTTACAGTCAAGGTTAATAGATGGAGAAATGAACCTGCTCTAAATGGAGCAGGAAAAGTGTACAAAGGCATTTAACAGAAATTATACATGTATGATATTGATCTGGGATGGATGGGAATTGCTAGAGATGAGAAGGAAGTGGGACTTCTGCAATATTGTAATATGTGTAAGATTGAAAACAAGGTATCCGTTAAACTTAGGTTAGCAAGAGAGGTTTGTGGTTGAATTGGAGTGCCTTACCATGGGTCTTACCAAGGACGGAAATACTATTCTTGTAAAAACTTTGGAGGAAGTTTGGTAGGAAGATGTGGGCCCATGGGTTATACTTAAATAGGATTATACAAGTATGGAACAAGCTTTATAATAAGTCTAAAGTCTAAACTGCAGAAAATGTCCATTATTAGAGTCTTACTTGAAAATCTCAAAGCCAACTAGGTTAGTTATATTGAGTTGTAACTTTACCACCATGTGCCTGTACTATACACAACTAAGATGAAAATAAATCTTTATATCTGGACGAGATTGCTTACTCTAGATTTAAAACCTGAACAAACAATGTTATACTTTATAAATGTAAAAAATCAGACTGTTTCTGTTGGATAATGAACTGAATATAACAGTTGTTTTGGAGACTGTTTATCGGCTCCGACTGCCGACTGCAGAACACAACACAAAAATCATGTGGGATGTGATAGCCAAGCAGAGATGGCATACCAATGACGTTCGGATTAAAGACAAGGCGGTGTTCTACTTGGCATGTGGGCCACATATGTTGAAACAGTCCAAGGAGGAAGTGATCAAGACATTGAACGAAGCCATGAGGTGATGCTGGTCTGGCTACCCTTACTTGAGTTAAGAGGGTAGTTACTAGTTAGCAAAAAAGAAAATGTACTTAAAAATATTTGCAAAACACAAATATATGTAGATGTTATATATTAGTTCTTATATTCCCTTAGCATTGTATGAACTGCCCTTTTAATGTATGGAAAATATGTGTGCATGCATACAAAAATAAATTTTATACTATGTAACAAGAAAATAACCAATCAGAAATCACAGGTACATTACTTCATATCATATGCATTAGCATGTGCAACAGTATGTATGCTGATGCCTATGATGGTATGAAGTAATGTATTTATAGTAATGTAATATAGTAATGTTATATACCGTATAAAATTTTAATTTTATACATTATACAGTGATTGTCCCACTTTATAAAAAAGGCAACAGGAAGGAAGTCGCAAACTATAGAGGCATCACACTAATGAGTCAAGGAGCTAAGATATACAAAAGAATATTACAAGTAAGATTAAAAGAATCGGTAGAGCAACAACTAAGGGAAGAACAGTATGGTTTCCGGAGTGGAAGGTCAACCACGGACTTGATATTTGCAGTTAGGCAAATAATGGAAACTAGGTGGGAGGCAGGACAAAATGCACACATGGTGTTTTTAGACCCAAAAAAAGCATATGATCGCATGCCCCAAGAAAAAGTATGGGAGTGCCTAAACAATAAGGGTGTTAACAACAGCATGAGTGACAGAATAAGGAGCATGTATCGACAATGTACAAGTTGTGTAACAAAACATGGAAATACAGAATGGTTCAAGACTAACAGGGTAGTGTATTATCCCCCATTACTGTTTTCAATCATCATGGACGAAATATTAAATAAGGTGGAACCAGGGGTAAAAGGACCAGGTACAAGAACAATGATTTATGCTGATGATATTCTGGTATGGGGAGATACAGCTGAAGAAGTTCAGAGGAAAGTGATAACATGGAAACTCATAACAGAGGAATTTGGACTAAAAATCAGTATAAATAAAAGTAAAACTATGGTGATGGAAAGATCAAGAAAGAAAGGAACGAGTAGAACAATTAGAGACAAAATAAAAATTGGAGAAGAGGAACTGGAGGAGACAGAAGAGTTTGCATACCTAGGAAATATTATCACAAAGGAGGCAAAGATGGGAAGTGAGATTCGTAAAAGGGTGGCGCAAGCAGAATCTTTTTATCAGCAAGTAAGAAAGTTACTGTGGAATGAGGATTTCCCTAGAGAATGTAAGGTGCTACTATTTAAGGTATACTATTTACCCATCCTTACATATGGTTCAGTGACCTGGACTCTAGGAGAGAGAGATGCAAGTAGGATACAGGCATCCTCCATGAAGTTTGTAAGAGCCATAGCTGGAATATCAAAGCTAGACAAAATTAGAAGCCAGAAAATCAAGACAAAAGTTAGAGTTGAAAAGCTGTTATATAAAATAGGACGAGAAAGGTTGAGGTGGTATGGACATGTCAGAAGAATGGGAGAGAACAGAATCCCAAAGACAGAATTTGAAAGTAGAGACCAAGTTAAAAGAAGAGTTGGTAGACCGAGAGAGAGGTGGCAAGATCAAATAAGAAATGATGTAGAAGATAGAGGTGGAAGTTGGCAAGAAGTGCAAGCAAAAAGACTCTGGGAAGACAGAAGTGGATGGCGTGAGCTGGTGGGAAGAAAAGAGAGTGAATTTGAAGAGGACATGACAGGCCTGGCAAGCCGGTGTTAGGAGCTCTTGAAGTGCCCTAGAATCCTGGTGGCTATAGCCACCCCCTGACCTAACTTAAGTTGGAAACAGGAGCCAGATGGCATATATATATATATATATATATATAATATATATATATACAGTAAAGAAAGAATTATAATTATGATTAAAGATTAAGAAAAAGAAAAGAAGCGATATTGAAAGACCAGAGATTGTGAATGCGGCACTGTCTTGTTCTGTCACTCCATACTACGTACGTATGTTTCATTTTAAAGGAGATCGGAACTTTAGATTGCGTATGTAGCCATTGTTATATTCAAATAGGTTGATGTTTTCTGAAAAGAATCACCTCGCGTTTCTGTGACGTAGAACTGCTCCTTCTCGAGCTACGGGCCTTTGTTTGGGACCATGTGTACCTGGGGTGATGTAAAAGAGCTCAGCCGGCGGGCGGCTGGCCGGCTGTCAGGCTGCATTCCACCCTTCGCCGCGTCTTTATTATTAGTTGTCTTTCAAGTATTTAAATGTAAAGTGCTGGTCAACAATGTAAAACAGTGATTAATAAACTGGCATTATTCCTTCTTTAGTTTGAACCTGAATATTTCGATGATAAACAATGATTTAAATGGGAAAGTTGACTGCAATGATACCGATGTAGGTAGTGGACAGAACTAAATAATTATCTCGCCAAGGAATTATTAATTGGTGTTGACACGCAAACGGTAAAACTAGTAATGAAAATGAGCAGAATTAATTGAATGCCAAATAACTGTTGAAAGTATGAGGTGCCAAGAAATCTGTTAACACAAAACAATGTGGTTATTTTAACCGACATCGATAACATGACAAAGCGGCAATATTCTCGTTATAACCTCAAATATTATCTTCGCTTGGATAAATGTTTGAAGCTAATTTGGTATTGTATTTCTTGTATGTATTTAAATTTAAATACGAATACAAAATATTTAAATAGTGAGATTTATTTTAATATTAATTAAATTACAATAATTGTCCGTAAGAATTCATACTTCAGCTTAGCTCGATATTTTGTTCTATTAATTAATGATTTTGGAAACATTTGGATAATTTAGGAGGAAAGTCCGAGACTTGAACGGCCTCATTTGAATAATCTGCTTTATGACTGAGGAAAATATGAGGGGAAAACCTTCTGTCTGTATTGCCGGTGACTGGAATCGCACTCGCGACTTCGGAAATTAGATAACATGGTTTGAGATGAATTCGTTTGCGTCTGATTCGTTATAGTGTAACTTGCAAAGTGTTGTTATTGTTGAATTGAATTTTAACCTGTTAGTCTGCTCTATCCAGTTCGTCTTTTACATTTTACCTAATCATTTCATAATACAGTAAACTGTTTCTGAATACCGGAAAGCTGGAAAAATAGCTTTTCGTAATAGTGAAACACAAACTTACAAAACTGGTAGTTGAGTGTAATTGTTAACCATATTATATAAAATAAATAAGTGGAGCTGCAGTGCTTTTGAAAATACACTATACTTGAAAATATGTACCTGATAAAACAACGCAGATGAAATCATTACGCATAACCGACTGAGCACTTGTTGTGTTTCGGTTGCGAGTCCAACTTTAGCTTGTGTCCTTCTTGACACACGGTTGACACTTGACACTCTCATGGATGCACCTCTGCATGACTTTATGATTTTAATAACGGGTGACCCACAATCATGACACACACGAAACAGTGAGGATTAAAATGACCAACACACTATGAGACACGGTAAAGAAGTATCCCGGACACCATAACGTTCTCGTAGTCACTCTTGCAAGTAACTTCTTTATACTGTCACTCTGTCTTCTCTCAATCGATTTGGAACGACACGTAATTCTGGCTGTCTAGAAAATATCGGAAACCGTCTCGTATTCGGTAAAGACTGTTTAATGTACAATATTGTTGTAGGTACGATATAGCTCGGAACCTAATTTACATTTTATACCCAAAACCCAAACTATTGGGGATCATCATCGAAGCTAGAATTATCGCACTCGATTTCAATTTCCATTTCAAGTACAGATTCGTCAGCACCTTTTTCATTAATTGCAAATGACGATTAACTTGATACGGAGATAATATCTTGTTAATTTATTTTTTATGCAATTACCTAGACTTTCTAGGTAACTTAAGAGGGACGCAGTTGCCTTCTAGGCAATTACATGTTTCTCTACGAGGTATTTATTTACATTTGTGTCGAAACCGCTGTTCTTTTTTAATTTAATTTTAAATTTAGTGTTTAGAATGAATCTCTCATTGAATCAGATTCGACAAAATATTCTTCCACAAAATGTTTCGCACAAACAACCGACTTCCTAGTAATGCAGTTCTTCCTGTGCACTCTTTTACATCACACCGCGAATCGTTTAGGCCATATGTATCTCTTTTCGGAAATGTTTATACTGACAGACAGCTACCATAATTGTTAACACATCCATACACAGCACACCTACACGTTTCTGAAAGAGATGGATACCAAAAATAACGGTGTGAGTGTACTAAAATGAGGCAATGTCTTAGTCACAGCTCCCCCTTACAACCCATGCGGCCGGGCTAGCGAGCGCGGGCCGCTACCTGCCTTAGAGCGTTGTGACGTTTCACGGGTTCCGAGAAATCGGTTACGCCGTCGCGATCGGTAAAATTTACACACTATATCTTCTATTTTACACATTTGTGTATACGAATCTGTAAAGTGTAAATCAAAAGTTCCGATCTCCTTTAAGATGATGAACGTGGACTTAAGGTTGGAATGTTATGTTATATTCAAAAAGGCCAAGAAAAAATAGATGAGATATCAATTACTCAATTTATTTGCTTGTAATTTACAAAGACAATGTTCCTACCTCCTAGTCCTATCTTTACAGTGATTGCAGTAATATATATATTTAAACAGTAAGACAATGATTACCAATTAAGCTCCCATCATTTGAGATTCTGGTTTATCCAAGCTCTGTTCAGCCGCATAAATAACAGAAAATGAGTTAAATTAATGATTAATATTTTAACAATACCAAGATGAACACCAGACAAGATAACATAATCCACACTCATTTAAAGTACATAATAAATTATCACTAGACTCTATATTTTAAGGCATGATTCTCCCCCTCCATGCTCTTGACAGTCTCCAAATCCATGATGATCTAATATTGATTTTATAAGTGCATAATAAAAAAAGTTGACAGAAAATATTTGAAAATAACTGTTTGTTTTATTCTATTTATTTGTGTCATCATTTCATGGTTTACATTTATACAGTATTACAGGAGTTATAACAAGTCCATATTACCATATATATATATATATATATATATATATATATATAAAGAAAGGATACATTTTACGGTTAAACCAATCTAAATTTTATTTTTAATGATAAGTCAACGTTTCGACGACTTTAGCGTCGTCTTTTTCAAGACATACAAATATACAAAAACAAATAAATAAAAAACCACAACAACCAAAAAACACTTGCATATAAAAACGAAAACACTGCCACAGCGATACATCACTGGGTAGCTGCTCTAGCAAGCTCCTTGAATTTGCTTCTGGTTATGGGACCCCCCTGAGACACTGCTGGAACTCTTTGTCTCTGAGAATGGTCAGCAACAGGCTGATTGATGGCTGGGAACACCTGCTGGACTTTAAGGTTAGCCACAATCGGTTTCCAAGCCGAAGGTAGTCTTTGAGCGTCATCTCGCTTGTTCAGGTTATGAGGCCGCTTCTCAATCTCAATTGCTTCCCGTATTAACCTCGCTCGAAGATTGTCCACTGAAGCAAGAAGCCGTACCCCGGCAAAGTTAATGTTATGTCCTTCCTTTATTGTATGTTGAAATAAAATTTAGATTGGTTTAACCGTAAAATGTATCCTTTCTTTACATATTGCAACCAACAAAACCTGAGAAATCATATATATATATATATATATATATATATATATATAGTATATTATGTTGTTGGTCCTATTGGGATCTTACTGTGTGCATCTTATATTGTAACAGTCATTCCATTTTGCACACTAGTACAAAATGGATGAGTTAATTTATTCTTTTGGGTTTTACTGTTTTTGGTTTAATTTTGAAAATTGAAATTAATTTAAATCCATGAAGTGTACTAAAGTATTCAAAACAACGTTTCACATAAACTATAGATAGACCGTTTGAAACTGGTGTACGATACCCTATTTTATGTTTATGTATCTCATGGGCAATGGAAGAGCCCCAGCTACCATAGCAAAGTTTGTTGGTGCTTTCTAGATTGCCATGGGTATGGTTTGAGTGATTAAACCTTTTCAGTGACGATTGGTGCTTTGGGATTCTAACATATACATTTTATTTCTAAACAATTTTATTTTATTAAAAACAAACCATCTTTAATGGCCAAGTATCAAAATAAGTACTAAAAGTAATAGAAAAACTAAGGGAATGCCGGCAAATGTAAAGTATATATTTGTATTTGTGTGCACATGTGTAGAGAAAAAAAACTGGCTTGCAAATGCAATGTCTTCTTTATTTTTGTAGGCCTATTTTATATAATTGTAATGAAAAAATGTTTATACATCTAAATGTAAAACAAACCTGATCCAGTGATCAATGATCATTACTAAAAATATGGAAACAATATATGACTTTAACTATAAGTTAATAAAATTAGAGACAACGTCAATAAGTGTTCCCAAGACGTAGTTCTAGAATGCCAGGACATGGGTTTACAATCTGGGTCCGATGTCATCACTCATCCCGCAACACAAACCTACACGTTTGTAGCTTATGCTCAAATGTCACCTTCAGTAGTAACAAAAGCGCACAAATAAATAAATGGAACATACTTTAGGAATGCATTAGAGGGTTTCTTTCTTTCTACTGTATAAAAATTAAAAATTTTAAATAGAAAAAGGGACAAATATCTTAATGTCAACCTTTCATTGTTGTACATGCCAAATGGGAAATGTACGGGACACATTATTCCACATTCATAACTTGCATAAGTAGCTAGACGTATGTAAAATAATTTTTTTAATATTGATATTAAGTGTCCCAGATATTGATATCTTTGCAAAGGTATATAAAAAATATCCTAGCATTGGAAGCCACTGAAAGCACCTGCAAGTCTCTTAGAGTACTTTTTTTTTAGTATTTTAGTATAATAATAATTGTTCATAACAATACAATTATTGAAACATATTTAAGTAAGCTACAGTAGTACAGTATGTTTATAAAGCTGATGCACTCTCTTGGCATATTGTTTTCAGATCTTTCATACCATTAAGATCTTTATGAAGGATTATTGACTTGCATCTCTGAAACTCCTCCTCCATTTCATCCAGTTCTTTATTAGCATCCAGCACCAATATCGGTATTGTACATTTAGGGGTTTTCTTACAGAGCCAGCTCTCGTGTAGATCATGCAGTTGCTGCAGATAATCGAGCGAGACGCACGCTTCTTCTTTTCTTGCTCGGGCACACACACGTTTGTGCACCACCTCGGGGCTGGTTCGTAGGTAGACTAAATAGTAAATATAAATACGATCATTTTTAATTTACTTGGTTGTAGAAAGGTAGTGTATGTATAGTATACACTATATATTATGCTTTATTTTACATGGGAGAGTCGAAAGCAATAATCATGAGAACAACTTGTCAAAATAGGAAAGTTGCATTTAAAAAAAAAAATGTATTATTTGTAGGTTGAACAGGTCACATCTGTGTAGGGTTGCCAACTTTTAAAAATAAAATTACAGGATCGCTATTTTGGCGGCGGTATCGGGGGGGGGGGGGGGGGGGGGGACAAAAGTTTACCCACATTTCTTACCTTTAGTTTTGATGGTCGTACTTCTCCACTGAACAAGCCTTCTGCAGCAGCTTCTTGTCTGATTTTACAAGTCGAAAGAATTCTCAGCATTGCATGTGGTTGAGCTTAATTGCAATTTGTGAAGTTCACTTTTAATAAGGTCCACGGAACAACGGTTTCTAACATCAGTCCACTTATTGTTCATGAGGGAGAAAACACGTTCTACAAATGCGTTTGACCCTGGCTATGTTGCCATATAGTGATTTATAAGCGTCTGCTTGGGGTTGCAAAGCCCGCAATGATTTAGACAGCAAGCACTCTACAACTCAAGGGATGGAGCATGTGCAAACGTCAAATCGGAGAAAAAATGTGGGACAAACTCAAATACCAAATTTACGGGATTTTAGGCATTCCGTACAACTTCAATACGGGATGTGCCAAAACCGTGAAAATACGGGAGATCCCATAAAATACGGGATGGTTGGCAACCCTACATCTGTGTGACCAGTCTTTCACTTTGAGAATGTTGCTATGGAGTCAAATGAAGCCTATTGTGGTAGAATACAAAAACCTTATACCTGGACCCTGGTGTTACGATTTTTAACTACATACTATTTAATGTTTTAAATTTGTTTCCTTCATAGATTTCAGAGTTTACCGGTACTTGAGTTTTGAATGAAATCTATCAATTGGATTTCATGGAATCTGGTTTCTAAACATGTCATAGTTTTTCTGTTTTTAAATATGAGCAATAGAGGGCAGATGTATGATCAATTTGGATATGACTACCATACCTACTTCAAAAATCAAAATTGACCCCAGGATGAGCCTTGTTTTCTTTGGATATTGTCATATTATATTACCTATGAATGGTAAAGCATCCAATTCTCTTTTACCGGTACCCAGAGAGCTTTCAACAATTTCTCACGAGTTATAACAAGGGAGCCTCCTTAAACACTACAATATAGGGAATATAGCTAATAAAATATACTAGCTAGAGGTAGGTACCCAAGATTCCCATAGTTTTAAATTTTAATACGTAAGCTATACACATTCTTTGTTGGCCATTAAGATCATTTCACACAAAACTTGTTATAATGAGGCTAGGCTTACTGATCCTACTGGTAAATGGATGATTGTAATTGATAAGAAGAAAAATAATATTATTATCATTGGATGTGTTCATACCTATCAAATCTCCACTGATGTCTAGTGTTGAAGTGATCCATGTGAACCATTCATCTAAGACGACAAACTCAGCATCGGGCATTAAGCCATTTCGTAGTAGGTTCTCCACAAAACAGTACCTAATAACAGAAAGGAAGACTTATATCTACAAGATAGTCTTAAAAATAAAATGCAAACCTCAAGAACATATAGGCCCCCTACTACTGTATGCAGAGCTGGGCAAAATACTCAAATATTTGTATTTTAGATACAAAATACTGAAATAAATGTATTTTAGATACAAAATATAAGATACTTTTAGAAACATGTATTTTCGATACAAAATGCATTTGTATTTTCAAAAATACTTAAAATAAAATACATTTCCCTATGCTACAACTACAACTACCGGGAAATAAAGAACAACCAACATTTTTTTCTTTTAAAATTTTGGATGTTGGTTTAACGAAAGCAAGTGCTTAGGCCTATAGTGTATGTCTAGAACATTAATTAATTTTAATCATAATCATGGAACAGGATGGAACATCATGTAGCCTACAATACAAACAATTATGGGAGCAGTAGCTTGATTCAAATTACACTCATTGCTGCCCATTGGCCATTGGCTTTCAGAATTACAAGTTTTGGAACAATCTGTCCGATTGTTTACAATACTGGCAAATGAAAACATCCTCTCCACTGGGGTACTTGACGTCAAGCTTGTATTGTACTGCAGAAACATTTGTTTTATGACCGGATACAAGCTTAGCATTTGAATGTCTCTGCGTTTATCTTGGAGGTATTGTAGTACTTCCAACTCTCCTTTAGTGTTATTTTTAAAACGAAGAGGGGTATCGACCATATTGTCTTCTTTTTCAAAAGCGAAAAACTCATCATCATCAGTAGTAGATGTATTCAATGTATTTTTTTTTTGGGAGAAGTATTTTGTAAAATACAAAATACTTTGAAAAGTGTATTTTCGATACAAAATACAAGATAGGTACTTCAAGCTCGGGTATTTTCGATACAATTTACAAAATACAAATGTATTTCAAATACGTACTATTTCAAATACATGTATTTTCGATACTGCCCAGCTCTGACTGTATGACAGGGATGGCGAACCTATGGCCGGCAAGTCTTTCTGTTTGACACGCAGAAGTTTTGAAAATATTGATTTAATAATTCACAATGACAATTTGTCCTAACATTAATTTGAAGGGAGCAAAGGTATGTACGTAGTACCGGCTGCCAAGCTAATGGCCTGGAAAATGTTGGTCCAACCCCACTTTTACTCATCAATGCAGAGTGCAAATCTTCCTAGTGCACAAAATGGAATACAAAACTTTAACTAGGCATACAAATGGGTTTTGATTCCTCTTTCAACAAAGCTTTTTCATGATATCTATAAGCCTTTCGTACTACTTAGATAGCAGACGCGATCAAATAAAGCATGACAGCATCGTGTTCAAAATTATCACAGTCATCCCGAAATTAAAAAGTAACCTCGCTTACAAGTCTTTTTTCCAGGATGTCAAAATCAAATTAAAACACTGAACGGAACCCCTTAAGGTATAAGATTGTATGTATTATGTATGTAAGCTAATGCATATTCTCTAGCAAAATTTATTTCCCAGTGATATTTTAAGATGCTAAACGGTTTCTCTGTGTTGGATGCTAAGGTTATGGTTTTAATAATATGTACTATTTCCCTCATATGGCGTACCTAGCACTGTAGATTGAACGCTCCATGAGTTTAACGGGATGATCAGTTTTGCGTGTATGAAGATCCAACATCGTCAACTGAACATACGATTGGAATGTGAGACTCCATCGAGAAGGATCGTCATACATCATACCCTGGGGGGAAAAATCAAAAGTATTTAGTACCTAACAATAATAAATGGTCTTGCATGGACAAATAATTTGCAATAACTGAACGTCAAAAGGAATTGGGCTTATATATTATAGACCAAAATCATCCCTAGATATGGGTGTTTTACGTACTAAGCAAAAATAAAAAATGGTTTCAAAATTCAAAGTATTAACTCACAAGTAAATTATGACCTTTAACATTCCTCCAAAGATCAACAGGTTCAGAGAGTATGCATGCATCTGATTTGGAAAAGTTATTGAGAAATGTAGTCTTGCCACTTCCAACGTTGCCTTCGATAAAAACGGTAAAAGGACGATCTTTCATTGCTGCTGTCATGATTGGTCTAAGCCTCAATGAGCTCAATTGTGCCGATATTGCCCTGCCTGGAAAAAGAAAGGAGTTCACTAGGAGACGAGTACATCTAGTACCATAGTAAAGTATAGACTATAATAATGCAATTTTCATTTAGTGCATACTCCTAATGTTAATGCATACATATAAACAAGTAAATAAAAGATCATTTTGCATGTATATGCAAATACAAGTAGGCCTACATTTAAGTTTAACCAAAATATTCATAAACTAAGTCAACATTTACAACAAAAAGTGATTCACATGCAAGTTAATAGCAGGGGCGTGCAGTCTGGGCATGCTAGGTATGTTGCACATGTCAGGAAAATTAATAATTTTTTTTCATGTTCATATAAATATTTGTGACGTGTTTAGATGTTACTTGTTTGTTTGTCCTAAATTATGTATGATTGATTGCAATAGAAGTAAATTTATCTAGACTTTCTACGTTGTTCCGTTGCCCAGTCCTCGGTAGAATCGCTCTTTGAACTAGTGCTTGTTGGGTTTCCATAAGAATAGCATCTCAGCACAGGGGTGAGGGGAAATGTGCTTGAGATTTGGCAGGAAAAATCATTATTTTCATTTGGTGTGAGTTACGCCCTAATCCCCCTCCACCCCAACATTCTGTGAATTTGACACCGAATGTAAAGGAGGTGGGTAGGGTGGTAGGGTTCGTGAACGTGGTTGTTTGAAAATACCATAATTATCTAGCAGTGCGGACCGCACGCTCTTTTAGTCGTATTTTTAGTCCCGAAAATCAATGCTACTCCCTACCTGCAGACTGCTGAGACAATGGGGAACTTTAAAAAAAAAATGGACCAATATGAGGTTTAGTGCTTCTACAACATCCTAGAACTTCTATTTTCGGTAGGTCTCGAATAGTTTTTTTCATACAAGAAAGTCGTTTCTTTACCACCTGATGTTTAAAGAGTTACCAACTGTCTAATAACCATAGTCAGACAGCAGACCTATTGCAGGGTGATTCGAAGGTAAGTAACGGCCGTTTTTTCTATCACTTTCCTCAACTAGCCATGTTCACAGAATTTTGTTATTCCATGGGATAGCATAGGCCTACATAAAACTTGGCATTACCAGTTCATTCGAGACTCGCTTCTATAATACATTTTAAATGATTTCAATGTCAACATTTTTTAACGCATTTTAGTGGGTAACTCCGAACTCCTGCTAAATAATTAGCGAAAATATTGTTTTTAAGGGCTAGTTTTGTGCATTGCATGTGGTAGGTTGTGGTCAGTCGTCAGTCAGGAGCCAATTAGGATATAGGGCAGGCCTAAGTGTACCAAGATGTATTTCATGAAACATGCTGAAAGATCTCCCTTTCAATGTTTCTCATTCTACAGCCGAAAGTTGCATCGTCAATATTATGACATGTTCTACTGCTCAGTGGCAGTTTCATGTTGCCTAGAAGGTATCGATTTGTTTTGTCATAGTGAAACGTTCAGTATGATCAAACTGCCCACCAACAAGAGCCTACCAACTCTGGATTGTCACTATTCGCCTCTGTGGTTAACAGTTAAACAACACTGAAGTCATCTAGGCCTACGTCAACATGTGCAGCAGCTTGGATTGGAAAAACTATATAGCCTAGGCCTAGACTACTAATGAAAAAAACATTAAAGAAAACAGCTGAAATTGCAACAAGAACTTGCGGCTAGGCCTAGGCCCAGACCTATGTAGAGCCCATGCTTAATAAATCTTGGAAGGGAGAAGTGGAGTCTCTGCCACTGGGCAAGAAGGGCCCCCCGGTTGCAGAAGACCCAGACTTACATAGGCCTAGATCTTGCCTAGGGCCTAGGCTAAGCCTAGCTGTATTCAAATATTCTAACCAATGCCTTGCATGACTCGCGAGTATAGACGACCACCACCTCAAGGTAGAGCAGTGAGCTACAGTTGAGACTGGAACAGCTTAGCTAGGCCTATAACCAAGTTGTCGTCATAGCCTAGGCCTAGGGCTACGCAATGCCTAGGCCCTAGCCTAGAAAAAAGTATACTATAAATTCAAAGAGAAACATTCAGAAAGGCTAAATTAAATTAGTTATTTACAGACGTATTCTAGCCTACATTTACCAAAAATATTGACAAGCGGAGTAACAGGTTGTTGCCAAGAGATCACTTCGCAAATTTGTAAACAAATTCGACAACAGGCCAAAGGTGATTTCCCGCCACTCGTACAGTATTACCACATAAGTAAAACCAGAGGAACCATACATTAAAAAAAATCATGTTTCTAGGAACAATGGAGATTACGCCAGAATGAAGGCCACCTCTATCGATCGCATTTTTCTCTAGTCGTTGGGTTTATAACCCCAATGAGGCAATGAATTAATGATTCGTGTAATTATGGGAAATACCGACTTCTGTAGTTTTGTTTTGTTTGGTAGTTGGTACGCAAGGGTGCTGTGAGTTGATTCGAGCGAAAGCAAGTAAGCACCGACCAAGGTAACTAACGATATGCGCTTGCGTTTTGGTCACCCCTCCCATCCCATCCAAAAGCTCCACTCCACAGACCGGTTTGAACCTTGACTAACCCCCGTGACTAAGCCACAGGCTTCTTTCATTGGCTGGGAGGGAGAATACTGCGCTCTGATTGGCTGTGACTAAGGTTTGTCTTGACTTGACTAAGGAATTGAAATATGTTCAAAATCTTAGTCAAGACAAAACAAACCTTAGTCACAGCCAATCAGAGCGCAGTATTCTCACTCATAGCCAATGAAAGAAGCCTGTGGCTTAGTCAAGTGGGCTAGTCACTAATCACTAGTCATTTATGTAAACGGCCCATTAGTCAAGTCAAGACAAACCTTAGTCACAGCCAATCGGAGAGCAGTATTCTCATTCGTAGCCAATGAAAGAAGCTCGTGGCTTAGTCACTGGCTCGCTTAGTCGCTAATTGTTAGTCACTAGTCAGTTATGTAAAGGTTTGAACCAGGAGAAGCTGTTGTACTGGTATAGTTCGAGTCTCATCCACCCAGCGCGCCACATGAGACGGTATAGAAGTGCACTGCTATGCCACTAGATGCCTATTGGCCAATAATTCACACTTTTACGTAATTTGAAGGATTAGGTCTGTTCGTTCTGTAGTAGCAGTCGCACTGCAGGAGGCGAGTTGGAGCAAAGGCATATGACGTCATAGGAGTTGGTAGCACATTGGAGTAGTTTATAAAAACGAACGGTTTTGTAGCAGATTTTGTTGCACGGCAAATTAATTCTCAATTACCTTGACAAGGCCCGTTCAGAACCAATTAGCGTACGTAACTTATGAAAATTACGAAGTTGGTCCGATACAGTTCATATGCCAATGTTCACATGGAAATTCGCGAAATTATCGCTACACGTAATTATCGAAAAGTTGAACCAACTTCAACTTTTCAGCTAATTTCAGTAATTTTCTAAATTGTGCGCATGCGCACAAAACCAAATACACATTATTTCGAGTTTGATTGCGGGTTTTAAGAAAGCTGTTGAGGTTATAATGGACGAATCACTTTTCATTAATCTTGTGCAAAGTTCAGAACATTTTGTACGATAATAGAAGGTCGGATTATCGCGGAAAGTGCAGTCATATCTGATTGGTTTATGTTCATTTGTGAAATTTCATTCTGAACACCTAGAAAAAGACATCCATCAGACAGACATCAATTTCTAAAATTTGTACGCGTTAATTTTCGCACGCTAATTGGTTGTGAACGACGCTTGAGATACCAGCATCAACCTAGAGCTACTGAATAGAATATTTCACAGAATAATAGTATTAAAATGTCCCTGCAGGCCAATTATCACACTATAATACTCGAAAGGCGAGAGTAATTGTTATTTACAGTAGGGCCTCCGGCCTAGGCCTAGACCTAGGCCAACTCATTGGTGAGAGGTTTGGGACAATCCACTAGGCCTAGAGTGTAGAAAACACTATTTATATAAATTTAAAATGTATACTAAGCATAAAACTCATTTGGACTATCAAATATGTAATGGCCATCCACTATTTCTGGGCCATTCTTTCCACAAGCAATCTTGCACACTTCTCCATCCATAATTACGCGCCTTTTTGCAACCAGCTACAACTTTACTGAAAGCGCTCCACCTCTCGAGTAGGAGCAGCTACCATTTCGTAATCGAACACTTTCGTAGTAGCGCCAACTTACTACCAAAGCGCCTGCTCCCATAGAACGAACGCTTTTGTAGTACTGTCGCACATTGTAGTAGACAGAACGAACAGACCTAACGTCAACAGTCAACTGACAAACAATTAAATTTCAACATCTATTGTCCGTGTGACGGTGAATTGTGAATTTGTGAAACACTGGTCAGTGGTCAGCTCATTACGCCTAGCGTACATCAATTTTTTAGTTGTTATGGTGATAAAGTGAAGTGATAAGTGCAGTGAAGTGGTGATGATGTGATAATTATTTGGCTGCCTCTATTTGCACCCAAGTTGGGTGAGCGCAACATTTAAAATGCTATTTTCCTCCAAGTTCTGCGCATGCGCGGGTGTGTCCAGCATTTAAAATGCTATTTGCACCTAGTTGTTTTCACCCAAGTTGGGTGTGTTCAACACTTAAAATGCTATTTGCACCCAAGTTATTTTCACCCAAGTTGGGTGTGTCCAACACTTAAAATGCTATTTGCACCCAAGTTGTTTTCACCCAAGTTGGGTGTGTCCATTGATTAAAGTGTGTCCAACATTTAAAATGCTATTTGCACCCAAGTGGCTTACACCCAAGTTGGGTGTGTCCAACACTTAAAATGCTATTTGCACCCAAGTTATTTTCAACCAAGCTGGGTGTGTCGAACACTTAAAATTCTATTTGCACCCATGTTGTTTTCACCCAAGTTGGGTGTGCCCAACATTTAAATGCTATTTGCACCCAAGTGAACCCCAACTTGGGTGAAAACAACGTGGGTGGTGCAAATAGCATTTTAAATGTTGGACACACCCAACTTGGGTGAAAACAACGTGGGTGCAAATAGAATTTTAAGTGTTCGACACACCCAACTTGGGTGAAAATAACTTTGGTGCAAATAGCATTTTAAGTGTTGGCTACACCCAACTTGGGTGTAAGCCACTTGGGTGCAAATAGCATTTTAAATGTTGGACACACCCAACTTGGGTGAAAACAACTTGGGTGCAAATAGCATTTTAAATGTTGGACACACCCAACTTGGGTGAAAATACTTGGGTGCAAATATCATTTTTAAGTGTTGGACACACCCAACTTGGGTGAAAACTACTTGGGTGCAAATAGCATTTTAAATGCTGGACACACCCGCGCATGCGCAGAACTTGGGTAAAAATAGCATATTAAATGTACCCAACTTGGGTGAAAACAACTTGGGTGCAAATAGCATTTTAAGTGTTGGACACACCCAACTTGGGTGAAAATAACTTGGGTGCAAATAGCATTTTAAGTGTTGGACACCCAACTTGGGTGAAAACAACTAGGTGCAAATAGCATTTTAAATGCTGGACACACCCGCGCATGCGCAGAACTTGGGGGAAAATAGCATTTTAAATGTTGCGCTCACCCAACTTGGGTGCAAATAGAGGCGAATACGCTATGTTAGCGTATTGTTAGCGTATTCGACTGGACCGCACTGAGTGCACACTGAAACGTCACGATTTCGTCGTGCACTCGCCTAGTGTCGTCGCCGGCTCTTTCCCAGCCGAACACGCATGACATATCCAGTGCAAAGATGGCGACAGAAAACAGCGGCAATAACGACGTTGTTGAATTCCATCAATTTGTTTACGAACAGGATGGAAATGTAACAATCACCAGCGAGGGTGTTTTGTGTCGAACGATTGGCAATGAGGGTAAGTTGATGATATTCAATTTAGATAGGCCGAGATCAGCTGTTATAGCGTTGTTTTTCAATTTCATAATTTGGCATTTAATAAACTGGGCTTGGCATAGGGCCCAACCATACCAACCGAACACTTACCTCCATATCGGAATAGTGAGATACAACATTGTTTATATAACTTTCTATTTTAGGCTTTTCATTTCTTGGCTTGATAACAGCTAATATATGTTCGATATCGTCATCACTACTATCAGAAGATTCGAGCAGGTCCATAAGCAATTTCAAACTTTGCGCGTTCATCGCCGCACTGAACAACTCGCACTGGCCCCTAACCCGAGTGCAGGTCAGTGCTGCACTAGTGCAACTGCCCAGTCGAATACGAAATATTGCACTGGGTGCGCACTAGATTCACCAGTCGAATACGGACAGTGCACTCAGTGCGCACTGAGTGCGGTCCAGTGCAACCAGTCGAATCGAATACGCGAACAGTCTCCACCCACTCCACTCCACGGGACGGGTTACCGGTTGCATGGGATGGGATTAAAATGGCGGGTCCGGCCCAATATTTTTCTGTCAGTGAAAGTTTAAGCTGACTAGGCGTGTATGTAATTATTATTATTACAGTAATTGTTTTGAAGACATCCTTAAGGTATGTGTGCGAATTTCTTTCCAGGCTAACTGTGACTTGACGTGGACTCGGTCTTTGTTTATGTTTTAAGCAACTGAAACAGCAACATAACCTCTTTTCCACTCCAATCCCTTACGGGGAAAGGGATTTGATACACAGGCCTAGGCCTAGGCTTATGAGTGTAGACAGAGCTAGTCCTAGGCCTAGGCCCTGTTTATGTTAATGTTAAATACTTCAAGGCTGCTAATGGGCCATAACTACTCGGTGGCAACCTGTCCCAACCTCCCTCCCACCCACCTACCCTCATCACTTCATATCCCTCATTCTATTTCTAAATTCCCTTACTGATTCACACTCAACAACCTCCTCGGGTAACTCATTCCATTCCCTAACCGTTCTTCCAACAAATCCAAACCTACCCAGATCACTTCTTACCACCTGCCGCTGAAACTTCCATTTATGATCCCCCCTCGCACTGTATACCCCTTCTTGCAATCTGCTACGGGTTTCCCCCCACCCTTTTTTCCCCCTAACTGCTTTGTATAGATTACACATCCTATCACTCCTTCTCCTCTCCTCTAATGTCTCCCAACCCAGCTCCCCTATCATCGCTGTAATGCTATCATAAACCCTCATCGCATTCCCTAATTTATCTTCCTCATATCTCCATCGCCTAACTTGTCTCGTAACCTTCCTTGCTGCCCTACGCTGCACCTTCTCTAGCTCCCAGACCTCCCCCTTCCTATATGGATCCCACACCGTCTCCCCATATTCCAAAATAGGCCGAACTACTGTTTTGTAAGCCCTATCCTTTACCTCCCTACTAGTTCCCTTCAGATTTCTCATAACAAACCCTAGGGTTCTATATCCCTTCCTTACACTCTCTTGTACTTGCTCCCCCCAACCCAAGTCTTCTGCCAATACAATCCCCAAATACTTATACTTCCTTACCTTCTCTAGAACTAGCCCATCACAAAAATACTCCCTCCCAACCCCTTTTAATTTACGCGTGAACCCAACCACTTTACATTTTCCCACATTTAATCCCATCCTGTATTCTCCTCAAATCATCCTGCAACAATTTAGTATCCTCCCCCTTAATCACCCTCCTCCAAGATGCAATCATCAGCAAACAACCTTAATCTTGACTCTATTCCCCTACCTATATCATTAATAAACATTATAAATAGCAACTGGCCAAGCACCGACCCCTGCGGCACCCCCGACGTGACATCAATACTTGTTGATAAACTATCCCCCACCCTTACCCTCTGCGACCTATCTGCTAAAAATCCCCTATCCACCTTACCACCCCCTTATCTCCAATCACACTATCCACCTTCCTCATCAAAATCCCGTGAGACACTTTATCAAACGTTTTTCGAAATCAAGGAAAACCGCATCTACCTCTTCTCCCTTATCTAGAGCCTCCCCGATATCCTGAACAAGTCCCACCAATTGTGTCTCACAAGAATACCCGTCCCTAAACCCATGTTGGTTGTCCACAAACCATCCCTCCCCCTCCAACAGGCCGGCGCAGTTGGCCGAGGTCGATTAGGCGTTGGTCTAGTGAACCGCGGTCTCTGCGTCCCAGGTTCGAATCCTGGCTTGGGCATGGATGTCATGTGGCGTTTTTTCATCTTCATAATCACCCACTCATCGTCTCGATTAGCCTCGTTGCAAAAATATGAGACGTAAAACCCCAAATATCATCATCATCCCCCTCCAACACCTCCCTTTCCATTATCTTGCTTCCTACTGAGGTGAGACTGACCAGCCTGTAATTCCCTACTTGACTCCTGTCCTTATCCTGTCCTTATCCTGGCCTTATGTATCGCATCGGCACTACATGTCCCTCCCTCTATCCCTCCGGATAGTACCTTCCCTTAATGATTTCCTGCAAATATCCCCAACTAACCTAACCACCCCCTCCCCTCCAATTTTCAAAAACCTACACATTAACCCATCCTGTCCAGAGGCCTTTCCTCCTCCCATTTTCCCTAAAACCTTTCTAATATCAAAATAGTTATTCTGAGAGGCTTGCTGTTGCTACCCCTCCCCCCTCCCCACTGACTACTAGAATCTTCCCTCTCTTGGAATACCTTTCCATAGTGTGAGTTCAATGCCTCCGCTTTATCCCTGGCACTAGTAAATATCTCCTCCCCATTCCCTTTAAGTGTGGGTATTTCACCACCTCCTTTTTGGTTCCTTAGATGTTGTTACAATTTTTTCCCCTTACTGTGAAACCCCTCATCCTCCATTATACGCAGCATATATTCATCCTTGGCATCGACCTTTGCCCTATTAAGAACTCCCTCCCACTCCTTAAGTTTCTTCTTACCTTTACTTGTCTTCCTATACCTCTTATATAACCCCCTACACTTCCTCTTCAACCACCTAATTATTTAATTATAATACACTGGGTCAAGAGGATGGAAAGAGAAAGATTGCCGAGAAGAATGCTAGAACTGGAGATTCCAGGTAGAAGAATGAGAGGAAGACCACGACAAAGATGGCACGACAAAGTGGATGTGGAAATGCAAGGAGGGGACTGGAATGTAGTTGAGGGGGAAGAGTGGTGGCAGGATAGAAGAAGATGGAGAGGCTTATCTTCAATGCTGACCCAACGCAGAGTTGGACGTGGCAACAGATGATGATGACACTGGGTCGGCCCCACTACCCTTGGACACATGCGGCCCAAACCTTTCCAACAGGTCCCTATATATCTGAAGAAAACTTTCCCAGATTTCATTAACTCCCTCTTCCTTACGAGCCCACTCCTCATACATTACCAATAACTCCCTTTGCAAACCCTGAACATCAGCTCTATCATATCTCTAGATTTTTGTATCCCTACTTTCATGACTTTCATGCTTTTCCTCCCACCCACTACCTAGTTTTAACTCAACCATTGGGACCCTATGGTCGCTCATCCCCTCTACTACCTCCGAGTAAACCCATGCTTCCTCTGGCCTTACTAATATTACATCCAAAATATTATTTTTTTCCCTTCCCACAAAACCGCGTCCCCTCCCCTACCGTTTGAACTAACCCCTCGTTAATAATTTTACAGACCCATTCCTGCCTTCTGCCTCCTAGATCCTCCCTCCCCCCCCTCCCTTCCTCCTTGGGAAGGTGGATAAAGTGCAAGTTAGGGCAGTGAGAAAGGTTACAGAGAAATTGGAGGATGATGGGGTAAGAAATTTGAAAAGGGGGTAGGCCTAGGCTATGATCATGTTCCCCATGAAAATGGTGGGCAAGTTGGGGTGTGAATCATTGAAGGATGATAAAGTTGTGGAACTTTTAGGATTTCAATGGGAATGAGAGGATGGCAGGATAGATTGGTATTATATCGGGTATGTATTATTGTTTAATTTTTTAAAAATTAAAAATAGGTATGTGTATGACTATGTACTATGTAGCTTAATGTTGTTATACCTAGGCTAGGATGAATCACATAACACGTAATGTATGTATCTCATATGAATTAGGTAAATATTTGTAAAACATTTTTACATGCTTATGAGTCTACACACTGACAGTGACACGTAGGCAGAGCTGGGCAAAATACTCAAATATTTGTATTTTAGATACAAACTACTGAAATAAATGTATTTTAGATACAAAATACATGATACATTTAGAAACATGTATTTTAGATACAAAATATGTACATTTGTATTTTCAAAAATACTTAAAATAAAATTACATTTCTAATTTCTATATGCCCAGCCGCAGATGAGAGAGCTACTACTACTACTACTACTACTACTACTTCTACTACTACTACAACTACAACTACCGGGAAATAAAGAACCACCAACATTTTTTTCTTTTAAAATTTTGGTTGTGGTTTAACAAAAGCAAGTGCTTAGTGTATGTCTAGAACATTAATTTCTTCATCATCATGTAACGAAAAGTACAATACAAACAATGATGGTAGCACTAGCTTGATTCAAATTACACTCATTGCTGCCCATTGGGCATTGCCTTTCAGAATTACAAGTTTTTGAAACAATCCGTCCGCTAATGCATTTCTGCGTGGACTTGACGTCAAGCTTGTATTGTACTGCAGAAACATTTGTTTTATGGCCGGATACAAGCTTGGCATTTGAATGTCTCTGCATTTATCTTGGAGATATTGTAGTACTTCCAACTCTCCTTTAGTGTTATTTTTAAAACGAAGAGGGATATCGACCATATTGTCTTCTTTTTCAAAAGCGAAAAAGTCATCATCATCAGTAGTAGATGAATTCAAAGTATTTTGTTGGGAGAAGTATTTTGTAAAATACAAAATACCTTGAAAAATGTATTTTCGATACAAAATACAAGGTACTTTAAGCTTGGGTATTTTCGATACAAAATACAAAATACAAATGTATTTCAAATACATGTATTTTCGTTTTTCGATACTGCCCAGCTCTGCACGTAGGGCTAGTTTTAGGTAGTGCTAGAGGCCTAATTGTTTTGTTATCTTCACAGACTAGGCCTATCATTTTCAATCACCATGAACAAGAACCGATCGCTACTTTTCTCAATGAATGCTTGGAACAAAGCCGAGCGGTATCTTCTAAGAAAGAAGCCAGAAAAAGCTTTTGAATATTTCCTCATAGCATTTCAAACAAATCCACTCTTACACATAGATGGTGAAGAGAAAGAATTATTTTTAACTGCACTGTGTAAGTATTCTCATAAACCTGGAATGGATACCTTACACTCACGTGGGCTTTCGCGACCCAAGTCAATTAATGAACTTGGCTTCCGGGTATAGGCACGTCGATCACTGCTAAAAAGCTGATTTTTTGGGCAGGTTACACTGCCCATCTTCAGAGCTAAACTTGAAGACGGAGACACAAGAATAGATAGATGTATATGTAATATGTATACTAGGTAGGTACTATACTACTACTCAGTCCAGCCTGGAAGCCAAGTTAATTAATAGTTAAATGAAGTTAGTTAATTAATCCAGTCACAGAGTGGAGCTGGACTGAGTAGATTTCACTCTGTGTCTTCGTCTTCAAGTTAAGCTATGAAGATTGACATATTTTTGTCATCACGTGTCTTGACAATCAAAAAAAATTTAATACTCCTGTTTCTTACTGTCTAGCCCCCTTGGCATTTATTCACAGTTCATTCATAGTGTAGCTTTTCTATAGGCAGTAAAAGCAGTTCTGGATATTCTATTCTAAAACTATGATAGTATTCAGTTGTTCATGCTATTTTGTATTGATTATTTTGTAGATGACGTGTCTAAATTATTGGAAAGCCAAGAACGTTACAAGGATTTATTTCACTGCTACGAAGAAGCTCTCACAATATTCCCTGAGCATGAAGAAATTTTGAATAATCTTGGCGGCCATTTGTTTAGGTAGGTATGATAACCTACCTAGAAGGGCCTTTTTCCTGACCAATCTTTATATTAATTTATTGTAGGCCTACATAAACTAATAAGACTTAATAATTTTACATGTACATCTATCTATGTACATCTGGATACTGATTCTGTAAAACCTTAGAATATGGATATACTAAGGCAGTGGTTCCCAATCTTTTTTTCACTCAAGGCACCCCAAGCCTACATTCAGTAGTAGGGCTGGGAGAAAACGGTTAATTTTGTAAACGTTTATTTTTCCGAATTTTTCGCGTTTAAACGTTTAAACGTAACGCCCCTCCAGTTCACAAAATGTCAACAAAAAAGTGAGTTAGTGTTGCGAAAAAACATGGTTAACGACATAACACGGTTGATCCATTGTTGATTATATTCCCCACCGTTGTGTCCAACTGTCCACAGTCATTTGGACTCGTCGGCTCGTCAAAGAGCTGTGACATCGGGAAAATCGGTGAATTGGGTTTTGACACGGTTAAAAACGTGTATGAATGTTTGTACACGTATATTTTCTTGCGGTCGTTTACACGACTCAGCCCTATTCAGTAGACATGCGACCCCCCCCCCATCTTCCACGAATGCCCACGCTAAAAATCAATTTTTTTTTATATCTGCTCCCTGTGTCCAACAATGAAGTCGGGTAGGGGATAGGAAATTAATCCCATCATATTCTGGCCCCTAGGTACATCGAAGCCGGCTGGCCATGCCTGACGCTTCCCTCATGTTTACTTCCTCCGGCTCCTCCTCTTCACTTTCTTCTTCCTCTGCTCTTTCTACAAATTCTGTCCATACTAGACCAATAATTAAAAAAAAATATAAGACTTAATACATCATCATTTTGCAAATTTAATTCAATGATTTAATTACTGTAGCACCACTTACTAATACCATTTCATTTTTTTAACACTGCGACGAATGAGAACAAAGGTCCCGTTTGACTGTAACAAAATTTAAAAATTGGTGTCCTCAATTGAGAACGTGGATTAGTCTGATAGCGTTAATTTAATGTTTGTTAATGCTGAAGCACTAACTCACACAGATAAAACGTTGATAACTGCCATAGAAATTTGATCCTGTTTTCTGAACTGTTGAATTCTGAACTGTTATTCGGGGTTGAAAGGTGTCGAGGGTGAAAGTGTTAATCTGCAGTACAAAATATGCATCCTCAAAGTAAAATGTTTTAATGAAAATTCAATCGTGGTCGTACTACCTATTAAAATGTTTTCGTTTGTACTGTTAAAATATTAATAATTATGACTTTGTTGTTGTATTTTCAAATATTCAGAAATAAGTTTTTTCAATTCTAACGAAAATTTTGCGGCACCCCTAGCAGAGGTTCACCGTTCACGGCACCCCGGTTGGGAACCATTGTTCTAAGGTAAAACTGCAGTCTTCACATTCCTTCTCACCCATATATCAGAAGTGTTTGGGAGTAGGGTAGCCAGGGGCGGCTTGTCCATAAGGGCACACGGGCATGTGCCCTCCCTCCCCACCCGCCAACCACCAACAATCACTCACATTAAATGACGAGTTGTGGTTTTGTGGTATGTTTACATAAAATCGAAAATTTTGTAATTGTAATGTGCACATTCAAATAAAGGCGCGGTGCGCTGACTTATCCCGGCAGACAGACGGCGGTACCTGAAGTCTCCGACAGAGCTCGTTACGATTACGTTTTGGGTTATTGCTGGCCGCTGCGTCTTTGGGTTTATCGTGTCTTGCATTTTGTTGCCTGGTGATTCCCCGGGGGGGGGGAGCCCATGCCGATAACACTCATACCGCGCATGCGCAGTTACGTTTTTTCCGCTGATAAGTGAGTGGAGACGGCAGATTTTACATGACGAATGAGCATGTTTTTTCGAGAGCCCCAGTACGGAGCGAGGCACCGTTTATGTAGGCACGTGTAGGCGTGGTGTTGTCAGTTGTGTGTAGACAGGTGGTTGTCTTTGTTCTATAGTGTAGTGCGTGTGCGTGTTGTGTTGTGTCACTGTGTGATGTGTCGCTTTTGACTTTGTAGTAATAGTCAAACAAAATGAACGAGGTGAGGCACATAAACATAAACATTTGAATTGTGAAGAGAGTCTGGTAGCAAAGACATTAGGCCAACCAATGCCTGACGTGTATAACTCAGATATGCCAAATTAAAAATAGACTTCTAAAAGTAACTTCTTAGCACTAGTATACAGACATTAAATTATCAGGTAAGTTTGCATGTGCTGTTATTTATTATCTTCTAAATGAAGACTATAACTACCTTTTTTAAATGTTGACAGATTTGTGCCCTACCCATTTCAAACCCCACGAGCCGCCACTGAGGGTAGCGGTAGCGTACTTGGTGATCCATTGTCTTAAATAAACAAAAGTGGTGCTTGAAACAAAAAATGCAAAATCTCATTTATATTTTAGCCCTAAATAGTACGGATGTCATAGGGTACCCGGGTTACCCGGATCCAGAAATTACCCGAATCCATTTTTAGGATCCGGATCCTTATCGGGTAGTATTATTTGTATAGGTACAAAAAAAAAAAAAAAAATACGCGACGATATTTCTGCGGCTACTTTCCTTGAAGCTACAGTGAATTCCTGCTTGTGGGCGTGGCCAGCTGGTCGCTGGTTAGTACGCGCTGTCATTACTGCGGGCGAGTTCTGTGAGGCCATATACACTCCCCTCCCCCGTCCCCCTCTCCATCCCCGCGCGCAGCGGCCTTAAGCCGGCTGCCCGACCTTGCGTTTGTTTGCGTGAAAGCCACGGACGGCTCAGATCGACCAATCAGGAGAGACTTAGGTGATTGACAGTGCAGCGCCGCAAAAGTTGACCAAACCTCAACTTTTGCAGTGAACCGGAAGTGCGGGAAGTGCGTGCGCATGCGCACAACCACAAAACGGCAGGCAAGATGGAGAAGCAGTAGTTTTGGGGTTATGGGCTCTAGTTCTGGATTTGTTAACTTTAAAGTGTATGTAACTACCCCACGACGTACAGAAACATAGGAAATGTAAAATAAGTAAATAGCCATATACCACGGCCGTCTGTTTTAAGTTCCACTAATGAAAATATTTGTGTTAGGTACGATAATAGTCTCGTCACGCCCACTGCACACAAACGCAATGTCGGGAATACATTAAGAAATCTCACGCATAAACGCAGCGTGCTGCAAAAACATGCGTTTTCTCCACGCAAGGTCGGGCAAGCGCCTTTAGAGGCAGCGGCCGCACAGAGCCCAACCCACACAGCGGCCGGCAACTGACACGGGCAGAGAACGACCTTCAACCGCGTGGTTTCGGGGGGGGGGGGGGGGGTGTAACCAAGATAAGATGACTTAATTTAGGCTTTCAGGATTCGGGTAACCCGGTTCTTGGAAGGTCTGGAACCGGATCCGAATTTTCCTACCCTATGACATCCCTACTAAATAGTGCTTTATTTGACAATATTTACTATTTAGTATTAAAGTTGTAAATTAAAGGTACATATAGTATTGCATTGGATAAATTATATACTGTTGTAGGTATATTACAGTCGTCCTACAACAACTTTGGTAATGCTTTCGTCATCAATCAATGACGTTTACGCCTTACGGTCTCGGCCAACCCGAGCAGGTATTTGAATTAGCACTGGTTGGCTGCCGCTCACCCACCCATGACGGAAGCAATACCGAAGTTGTTGTACGAGTACGAAGACTATAATAGGGTTTGAATATGGTATATATAGATATATTATAATATATACTACTTAAAAAATTGTTTGTATTTAGGTTCAACCACGTGAAGGAAGCATGTCACTTCTTTCGAAAAGCTCTAAATGCAAATCCTTACTTCTTACCAGCGAGACGTAACCTTGAAAGTGTTTCCAACGTCCTAGTAGAACGGTGGCACTTCCGCATGTTGAATGATCAGAAGCGCAATGAAGCATTCCAGAGTGCAATTGCAAAACGAATATCACAGGGTTTCAATACAGTACTTGATATTGGAACTGGTACCGGAATTTTGAGGTTTGTGTCTCTCGTTTGTTATTTTATAATTAACCTGCATATGTCTATAGGCCTATAATGACAACTTCGCATACTCGCATGTTCCTGTGACGTGACGTGCACATGAGTGTTTTAAGGAAGGCTATGTAAATAAATAAATAAATAATGATATCAGATATAGTTGTTCACAGCACACTTTTCCTGCCATATGATATTCAATAAGGTGTAGGCTACTCTACGAGCTATATGGGGCTATTTGTTTCTATCTATACCGTATCGGTATATGTAGCATATTTTGATACCTACTGTAAAACTAAATTGTGATCTGCTTTTATCAGTCATATTCATAGTATGTAGGCCTATATGTGTAAAGTGTTAATAACAACCTCTTGTTGTCATTATTAATTTATTATATTGTGCAGTGATATTAAAATGGAAATTCTTTTCTAGTTTGTTTGCAGTGAAAGCAGGTGCTTCAAATGTATATGCATGTGAAAGTTCACTTGAAATGGTTGAAATTGCTGCAGAGGTATTCGCTTCCAATAATGTCACTGATCAAGTAAAACTCATTCCTAAAATGTCTACAAATTTGACATTTCCTACAGATTTGCCAAAAAAGTAAGTTGCCTAGTGTTTATTATAGTAGTACTGTATATACCTATGGTTGCTAAATTGTCAAATCAATCTAAAAACAATAATAACAGAATTAATTTAATTTATTCTTACAGAATTGCATTAGTTGTGGCGGAAATATTTGACGCTGGAGTTTTTGGAGAGAATGTACTGCAGACGTTACATCATGCGTGGAACCACTTGTTACTGGAACCAGATCCATTCCTCAAATATGAAAAATCGCTGCCAGCGGGAGAAAACTCACTTGGTGGAGCCGTCATACCACAGGGCTTCACTTTGTGGGTGGCTGCAATAGAATGTGATTACGTGAATTCAAAAAACTTCCATCTTCGATCTGAAGACGCTTACTTTTTCATGGACCTGCCCAAGGACCTGACAAGTGTAGTGGACGAGCGATACGATACCGAATCTTTGAGACAAGTACCTGGGGGCTTCAGATTACTGTCCCGACCTAAATGCGTTCTCACTTTAAATCTGAACAATCCCCGAAAGGTTGCCGGATATTTGCACGGCGATATGAAAATTCCAGAAGTGAAAGCGGTTTTCATTAGATCCGGCCGGCTGGATGCTTTTGCCGTGTGGTTTCAGCTCACTTTGGACGGAAAGACTGTGATGATTTCAACTAGCCCCGAGGAAGAAACCTGCTGGGATCAAGCCATATTTCCGGTGCCTCTTTCGAGCAAAGTAAGACCCGGTGAAGATATTGCTCTAGAGATGTTTTGCAAAGATGGACAGCTAAAGATGGAGTTTGATTATCCTGCGTACAGTAGCCATTCGTGTGAGTGCGTTGAAGCTCCTCAACCAGCAGTGCGCTTCTTGAATGACACTTCCCACTTGGGAGCTATGAAACAAGTGGCGGAGCATTTCTCTCGCCGTGTTCTATCTCACATTCTTGACTTTTCCCCAATTCCTGTTCTCGGAATAAAACTTTTCAAAACCTCCGTCGTCAGAGAATTAACGTGTGCCGTAAGGTCTGAAAAACACAAGGTGGCAGTGAGAGAAGTAACATTGGCAAACTTCATTACGGGTGAAAATATTCAAATCTTGTTGAACCGTGAATTAGACAAAGATAAACAATATGATTTGGTAATTGCAGACTTAATTAAACCTTGTGGTGAACTGCGAGAAAAGGCAATGAGTCAGTTGCCACTCTTAATACAATTATTGAAACCAAATGTGGGAGTCCTGTTGCCAACTGAATTGATTGTGCAGTGTGTGTTGGTGGAATCTGAATGGCTGGCCGAAGTGTCTGGAGTGATCAATAATGACCGAACCTGCGGTTTCAATATTGCAGAGCATATTAATATCTACCAGGTAATTTATCTGGTTATTTCAATCACATCACTCATTCATAACTAACTATAGTGTAACTGTAGTGACATGCAGATGCTTATTGGTAATTACTACTTTTTCGCGTAGGAAAGTTGCCAGAAGAAATAATTGTGAGCGAGCAGAAATCAACGTAGACCTTTTGTTTTACTTCTTTCAACGAACTACTTTATTATTGCCTCTCCAGAGCGCAGCACGGTACACTTCTACAGGGCGGCCAACACATGCACATAAATGTTGCCATTTTGAAACTTTGGCGCTCGAACACCTCTCCTAAAAAATGTAACATGAGGCTCAGCCGTCTAAAATAATACACCAATCCTGACACATACATGATTATTGATTATACTATAAAATATTACTTCTTATGAGTAATGCATTAATTAATTAATTAATTACAAATAATTGCATTAATTGCAAATATCAAACAATTTCTAAACAATTCCCAACCTTTGAGCAAACTCCTTAGTTTTTGGTCCAGAAAGGGGTTTTGAAAGGAGATCAGCAATATTCTCATTGCTTCTCACATACTTGAATATTACCTCCCCATTCTTCATCAACTCCCTGTTGTAATTATACTTAACATTAATGTGCTTGCTTCTGTCAGAGACAGCCTTTGAATGTGCTATGCAAATAGCACCCATATTGTCTGCAAAGATTGTACATGGTTTATCTATGAATCTACCCTGTACCAACTCATTTAGGAAATCTCGCAACCACACAAATTCAGTACTACATTCATACATTGCAACATATTCCGCATGAGTTGAAGAGGTAGCTACACACCTTTGCTTTTTGCTGCGCCAACAAACTGCCGCTTCCGCTAAAATGAACACATACCCTGAAATTGATTTTGAATCAAGCTTTTTATTGGCCCAATCAGAATCAGTGTATAACTGCACTGGTTTTCCCGTTTTCTGAAATTTAAGGCTGTATCCCTTTGTGACCTTCAAGTACTGGAGGATATGTTTGATATTTACCCAATCTCCTTTAACAGGATCCTCACAGAATTGACTGACTAAACACACAGCATTGGCTATATCTGCCCTTGTGTTTTCCGATACATACAATAGACATCCAACAGCCTTTCTGAAGGTATATTGACAAAATGGCTCACTCATATCTCTGTCTACATTCATCACTCCTACTTCTAGTGGTGAGTTTAGACCTTGACCATCTGACATAGAAAAACTTTCTAATATCTCGTCTATATATGACTGTTGATTCACATTCAATTCTCCCCTGAACGGTCTCTCAACTGTCATAGATAGCAGATTGGCAACATCACCCAAGTTCTTGATTTGCATATGATCAGATAATTCTTTCGTGACTTGGTCTACAGGAGCCCTAGTTCCTATTAACATGAAGTCATCCACATACACTGCCATAATCACTCTGCTTCTAACAATTTCCCAGGTGGACTGGGCGTCCATGTTTCTTAGCTCTTCCAACATGGCTGCTCTCCACTCCACTGCCTGGGGTCCACTGAGCGCCTCCTCAGCGGTCTCCGGTGTCCCGATGTCCATGGCCTCCCTTACTGCGCAACGGGACAGATTGCAGCATGGACACGTCCTGTGTATCCTCCTCCTCTCGGAACGCCTCACTGGTGGTTGGCCAATTACATCTGGCACCTCTCCTTGGACTGGCACCTCTTCTTGGACTGGCACCTCTCCTTGGACTGGCTGGTATCCCGACTGGAACTGGCACCTCTTCTTGGACTGGTACCTCCACTGGAACTGGCACCTCTTCTTGAGCTGGCACCTCTTCTTCGATAAAGGTGACGATGAATCGCCTGTGCCCCTCCGATATGGGAGAGATGGGGCCCATGACGTCAGAGTGGACAGGGTCTAACACTTCTTTCGCCTTTTCTCCTTCACCCACTGGAAATCTCTCGCGCTTCATTTTCCCTTTTATGCATGGCAAGCAGTCTTCATCTCCTCCGTTGTCTTCCTTGTCCATCAACCCCTTTAGGACATCTAGCTTTAATAGCACCTTGTCATTTGGATGTCCTAACCTGCTGTGCCAGGTGGAGAGGGTTACCCTTGACGCCTTCATCTTCTTTGTATTGTATTCGTCTCGAATGTCTTTGATTGTTACTCCGTTCAAAGTTGTTACGTAGTAAAGTAGCGATACCCGGTGGGCTTGAAAAACTAACTTATCTCCAATCAGGGTTCTTGATAGGCTTTGGAAGGCTTCAATCTTGAGGCCCTTCTCCTCAATTTGCCCCTGGGAGATTAGGTTGTCCTGAAGTTCAGGCACAAGCAGGACCTCCTTCAGTTCAATGTCTTTACCGCCACATTCATCTGACATTTGTAGAGTCACTTTGCCTTTACCTGCAATCTTCAATGGAGCACCATCTCCTACCCCAACCTCACCTTGCATCTCTTCAAAATCACGTATGAGATCTCTCCGATTCGTCATATGATTTGACGCGCCACAGTCAAGGAGCCACACCCCTCCATTGTTTGGTACGTTATGCTTGGCGCACAAGGACACGTGCTCCCTGGTGACAACAGTTGCTGTGGCTTTCTTTTGCTCTCCCTTTGCAGTAGCTGTTTCATCATTCTTAGGACACTTACTTGCAATGTGTCCTTCACCCCCACATGCGTAGCACCAAAACTTACGAGGCTTACCTTTGTCTGATTTAGGTCTTGATCCTCCCTCCTTCTTGGTTTGTTGTGACTGACCTGCTCTTGAAGCCTTCAATGCTTGGTGCTTACTGTTCTCTCCACAGTGTCGCCTCCTCTCCTCTTCATCTTCAAGTAGCAGTTTTTTTTCACAACAGTCATAGTCAGCTCTTTTGACTGCGATGTGAGTGTCTTTATCAGGATTTCGTAGGTGTCGGGAAGTCCTGTGAGACATATTCCCGCCAGCTGTTTGTCACTGAATGCAGTATCATTTTTCTTTAACACTCGGTTCAGGTTAACAATTTGGCTGCAATACTCTGTTACACTCAGCTCTTCTGTCTTCTCTAAATTTGTCAGTTCTCTTAGTTTTAGCATTGAGCCATACAGTGAATTGTCGTTGCACAACTTGTCAAGCGTATCCCATGCTTCTTTTGCATTTTCTAAGTCCATAACATCGGTGATAAGTTCGTCACATACGGATCTCAGTATAAGTGACAATGCGGTTAAGTTATTTTTTGACCTCTTCCTAATGTCTCCTTGAGTGAGTTGAGCGTCAGTGGCATCTTCATATCCACAAATTGCCTCCCAGCAATCACGCAGCAACATCTGAGATTTAACTCGTACCATCCATGCATTATAGTTATGCAATGTGAGTTTCGGAATCAAAAAACTATGATCATTACCTAAACCTCCTGTTGCCATTTTCTCCTCTCCTACTCCTCCGGAGAATAAGAATATGCTCCACGAGTTCGCTGGGCGACGCACAGTAATAGGGAGCTTGCAATAACGTCATTTCCGGTATCGCATGGTAGCCATACTGAGGTACTCAGTAAACATTTGTTTACATTCTTCCGACACTTCATTGTTGCAATATTGCAGATGTCCTTTGACTGACACATCAACTGTTTTCAAACAAAGGTTCCGTATTATGACTGAAAACAAAATAAGAACGCGTAAACTCTGTTAGAAGACAATCATTTGCATGTGTTATCATTTTCTTGAACTTTTACCTGAACACATCAATCTATACGGCTTGAAACTGTGATATTTCGTGGATAACCGTTGTGTCTTCTATTGACAGAACAAATGTAAACAAGCAATGAGTACCTCATAATGGCCGCCACGTGACGTCTATTGAAAGCTACCTATAACAAAGAACAAATGCTTCTGGCTAAGCCTAGGTCCCTAGGTCTAGGCTCTGCAAATCGAGCACACTTCCTTGCCGATTTAGCTTACCACAGATCGCGGTCCCGCACAATTTTCACTTTGCTACGCAGGCAAGCAATACCTGGGCCCATAACCTATTGGTAATTACTACTTTTTCGCGTAGGAAAGTTGCCAGAAGAAATAATTGTGAGCGAGCAGAAATCAACGTAGACCTTTTGTTTTTCTTCTTTCAACGAACTACTTTTAACTTACACCAGAGTACCGCAGCACGGTACACTTCTACAGGGCGGCCAACACATGCACATATAAATGTTGCCTTTTTGAAACTTTGGCACTCTTAACAATGCTAATATTCAGTAGTCACTTTGCTTAGCTTTTTTACACTCAAAATGTTCTTATTTCAAGTAAAACCTTACAGTTAGTTTTATACACCGAATTTGTTTTATTTTGAGATTTGATTTCAAACTTGACGTAGTATGTGGAGATATGTGAAATAAAAAGACGTAACACATCAAGTAACACATTTCGTTTAGTCGGGCCTTGCGAAAAACAAACACCTCTAGCTATTACATAAATACTCTATTGTTAACAAGATTCCTATAGTATTTTTATAATCACAAAGTAACTTGTCTTTCAGGTATCTCAACACCTAGATTTCCATTTACCGGCGATCAAGTATACAGCTCGTTCAGATTCCATCGAGGTGCTGTCACTAGTGATGATGGATGCCCCAGATCAGTTTGTACGCAGAGTGAAGACGACGATTACAAGTTCGGGTGTCGTGAATGCCATACCGTATTGGTTCAAAATACGGTGGCTAGAAGGAAGCACACCCTTGTCGACCATGCACACAGAGTCGCACATTAATCAATCTGCCTACATTGTGCGACCTCGTTTAAGAGTGACTAAAGGGGAGGTTGTGACTGTCGTTGTAAGATATTATAAAGGAATACTATCTATGAGCCTAGAAACAGAATGTCACAATCGGTGAGACGTTTTCATTACAGAGATGTGGCTTGCTTGTACAATGGTGTAGCTAGTGATCATTTGAGGTTGGGAGATAGATATGTCTGTGAAGTAATTTAGTAAACCAAGGTCCCAGCAATGTATTTACGAAACACTTATAGATAGACCTACAATATCCACATTCATACTTTGTCAAGTCAATGTGGGTGGAAGCAGCTCCTTCAACATGTTCATTTAGCTTCAACTGCTTCATACATTACATGCATCTAGGGATTGTTTCCTGTTCCTTTTTTATTTCAGTTGCACACAGAAATGTAGTATTGAAAACTTTCTGTTGCCACTGGCACTGCATACCATCATTATCACTTATCAGTACCATATAAATTCATTTCCTTGTCTTCCTTTCATTCTTTGTGGCTCTTCCCTTCGTCCTTTGTACCCCACAATGGTTCATTCTAAGCTGAGGCATTTTTTGTACATATTTAAAGTTTTGCTTGCTTTTTCTTTCTGAATAACATTCCAAATCTCCAGTCAGTTATGTTGGCGCCATAAGTCGGTACCGCTACAAATCTACGGTATTCTCAAGGGTCAGGAATTCCCTAAACCTATATATTATTATTTTCTCACCCCAGGCAGTTTCTCACAAGGCAATGCCTATGTCATGTGTTTTTAACCACATAACTAGGTTGCTCCACTATAGTGGTTTAAAAGACTTTAGTATGATGTAACCTTACAGCTGCTGCAAAATAGCAGAACTAGACAATATCAATCTTGTATTTTATAAGAACCCAATTATAAAACTATTTCAGTTATTTGGTAATATCGGTGTAATATTTGGCTATGCAAACTATTGTTTTCGAGTAGAAACATATTTAATAGTGCAAAAAGTAGAAACAAATGCAAAACTTTACATTCTATAAGCAGTTCCAAATGATTTTTTCATTGTCTTGTTTAGTCATTCATTAATTAGTATTGATGTTTTCAAATGCACTGTGCTGCTTTCATTTCAACAGGGGATATGTCTCTTTGGTGGCAGTGGCAATCAAAAGACCTTTTAAGTCAAATGTATTTGTAAGGTTATTGATCTTCCAACTCATGGCTCATGAGTCACGATGAGTGTTTAAGCGTATTTCAAAATTCACTCCATGAGATAAGTTGTGGCTAGTGGCGGTAACATATGCTCAATAACGAACGTGATATGCACATTTTGTTTCACACCATTCCATTCTCTACAAAGTATCGCGTATCATCCAAGGTGTCAAATACATTCTTGGGTGTTGCTATGTGCTAACACTAACATACTGACTGGCTGTGGCATCGTAGGCTGTGTTCTCCTACTTTTGCAAAGCAAATGTAGAAGTGCACCCACATGTCTACCAATAAAAATAGTACAAAGAGTCCATGCATTTAGACAACCTTTCAATTTGTCTAGCCTGGATGGTACCAAACCTGAACTTTTTTGAATAGCCTATTGTAAACCTGATTATTATGTTACAAACGTTGGTACTTGGTTACACACAGAAAAATTTTCTTCTGGTTACTTGTATACAAAAAAACAAGTTCTAAATCTGGAGATTTTTAAAATAAAATTTTTGGCAGGTGAGGAGAGCTTTAAAAGTTGGGACTTTGTATGCAAGAACTGCTATAGGGTTTCAATTCAGGTAATTTCAAATGTCAATACAGTAACTGCTTTTGGTTCAGTTTGTGTCCAAGAAAAATATCTTTATTACTACAGTCTTTATTTCTCATCAAAACTTACTCTTCATAATCTCCATATCTTGGGTGTATTCTCTCATTCCTGTTGTATGTATGTATGTATGTTTGTTTGTTTGTTTGTTTGTTTGTATGTTTAAGATAAAGTGGCCAAGCTATATGTAACAGTATTAACAAAATCTGTTTTAAAAGCTAGCTCACAAACAGTTTAGTGTTCTGTATTACTTACGACATTCCTGGAGCTCAAAAGGGGTAAGCCCATTGAATCACCCAGCCTCTAGATATACCACTAGCTGCTCTATCACCATTTTTCTAGACATACTTCTTGAATGTGTTCAGGGACTATCTCATCTTAATTGCATCACAGATCTTGTCTTGAAACATTTCATTTTCTCCTGATACATTTTCAATTCGCTTGAACTGACCTTGAGGGGTGCGTTAAATTTAGATTGAAAATACCTTGCATGGAACGCAGTACAGTGATATTGATGCATGGATACAGATTAACTAAGTCTGCAAAAAGTGAGCAGATGGAATAGTAGCTGAAGGTACTCAATGCTTGCTTTCAGTCTGTCCTCATTTGAGGTTGTACAAGACTTTGCAACTTGGTTGCTTCTATAAATATTGGAGGCGAGAGTGTTGGAATTTCTTCTAATAACTTAGTTGTTTGTATGTTTTTTAATGACCATGAATTTTGATTGTGGTTCTCTTTTAAAAAAGTTTTTATCTGAAGGGCCAGCAAGTTAACAGTTATATTTTGCCACAGTTTTAATTTTATTACTTCTTTTGTAGAATCAGAAATTCAAAATCATCTTCAAAAACATCATGGGAGATGTACTGCATTTATAACGTACAATTTACGTCATGCTTAAAACTATATATAAAGCCTTGACGTGACCAATCGTCGATGACACGATTTGTCACTCTTTGGAAATCGAAATCGATAATGATTATTGATTGATTGTTTTAATTTACATTATTACATTTACATGTAGTCTATATACATGAGATGATACAGTAATCATACCACTATATTTTATTGATTTATTATTTACAACGAGAAAACAAACCTCAGGGGTACCAATACTTGAAAATGTAAGTTGTAGAGAGAATTCAATTCGATTTCAAACATGCTACCTTCATATAAACGGTGCTATCGATAGTTTTATTACACACAAGAAAATGATTTCAGTGCAAGTACCCTAGTTAAACTTGGCTTTCAGGATGGCCGCATCGTTTGCTTACATCATTGTTGACGTTCAATTATCGACTCAGGCTGCGTATTTGTAGTGTAAGTGTATTTAAGAACTCTAGTTGTTATATTAATTATTTGTCCATCAGACTACACTAACTAATTAATTAGACACAGTTTGGGCAACTAACATTTGTTCTCTTACTGGGAGATTATGGACAAGAATATGATGACCAAGCACTGCTGAAAACATTAGATCTCATGTAGTGACATCAGTCCCATGTTAGCTGAAAGCCACTGTCATTCCTGGAGCCAGTAGAAAATTATTGAATGTTTTTAAATGTTATTTATTATTTTATTATATATTCAGGGCTCAGATTGAGCTGTGGCCCGAGGCGAGTTAAGTTTCCAATTCTCTGGGGCCGGATTCAGAAGAGGTCTTAACTTAGGCCTGGCCTAACTTTAGGACCACTACGCCATTGGCTGATATGGACCTACACATAGCCTCGACTCGACGTTGCTAAGAAACCCTAGTAAATAACAAACACTTGAGACAAATATTTAGGCCCGGTCTGAGTTGGTCTTATCTTTCTTCAAAGATGGTGGCAATGCGTCTATGACTTCGAAGTGTGAACATAAATAAATATCGTTTACTTACTTTGACATACACATTTCTCTGTTTTTAGATTGTGGAGGTATAAGAAAACAAAACACTGAACTTTAAGGCACCGCCTTGCAATATTTTAAGTTCGCTGTGATTTCCACGAAAGTAGCTATCAATTGGGCCGTGTAGTAGGCCTATCATGGATTTATAATAGCACATACGGTACAGCAGGACTTAGGACCGGTCCTAAGTTAAGACCTCTTGTGAATCCGGCCCCTGGTGTTTATGAGCTTTATGGTGCCGAATGTTGCTGTTGTAAAAATTGTCAAGTTGATAGTTGATACACATTGGAGAATGCTAGATAAAGGTAAGAGTAGAATGTTTCTTTTCATGGAGTAAGCGATAAGGTCACTCGCCCAATGGTCAAGTTTTTTATATTATTTACTTCAAAATATAAATATTACTATTTTGATATTTGAACTCTGTGTATTATCCAATTTTTTTTTTAAAGATGAGATAGTCAATTGCAAAGAATCTAAAGTAGTATGATAAAAAATATTAAGACAAATTAACTTTGTATATACTGTATATACCTATGTTCTAGCAACCTAAATTTGCAGAATTGCCCAATAATGTGATATGTAGTACATAAGTAAATTTAGTTGTGTTTGGGCTACACAACATGAAAATTAAGTTTTTTCATGTTATTGTTATCTATAGCGACAAAAGATTGATTGATTAATGGGGCTTGATGTGTACTGTCAATGTTGTAAGAATGTAATAAAAACGCATTATTAAATAATTGAAGTAGTATCACTCTCAAACTGTACAGATTCTTCCATTCTGCTTGGGATACAGGTACTACCTACATTTTACAATGTTTAAATTTTTATAATGACGTTAAACCAAATACATTAATAAAATAAAGCAAATGTAATTTTGTCTTGTAATTGCTCAAATATCTACACACCTGTCTCCAGATTTTTGTCTAAATTAAATGTTGAAATTGTTGAAAACAAATAAATGTACCTATTATTTTTTTTAATTGTGGGATCCCTAGTCTTGCTATGCCTTCATCAATCAGGTCCTTGAAGGTCATACTAGGTAAAGTTATTGATTGATTTCAATGCCCCTAATTTAGGCACTTCCTACAATGAATTATGTCATTCAAGTTGTTCTCTAATCTGGTTTCTTTTTTAATTTTCTTGATCGAAGTTTTCTCATTTTCTCAGTACTTCAAAATTGAGCTATACTGCAACATTTTCTATTAATGTTTCACTTTTAAAGAAATTGTTTGTGTCAAGAGTGCATGGTTGAACGATGTACGTCGTCAACCTGAAGTTCTTTGCTTTGATTAGCTAACAGTGTTTAAGAGATTGCTAGAAACACTAGTAGTCACATGATGACACATTGAGGGCAAAGATACTGCTGAGGGGGTTAGATTCAATGGAATGCAATTGTTCAATTCCACACTTCTTGGTAGCCACGAGTTTAAAACGATTTTAACTTTTGTGTATTCCACGGTTTCAATCTCATCTGTCTGAAACCGTGTGAAAGTAGTTTTTGCACACACAAAATATGCAGATAGCATCTCCATGTTTCGTGTAAACACATTTTGTCAGCTAGCCCTGAATGCAACTGGTTATTGACATAATTCCTACTGCTAACTTTGTCAGCATCGGTAATTTGATTGCTAATTGGGAAGGAAAATGGATAAAACAATATTGTTGCAAAAATGTCATGGCAGTCTTTATTATTTATGTAACTATTAATATACCGGTAGTTTAAACCCTTATTAAATTATATGGTAGATAAAATCAGTCAATTCTATTACGTATGTAGTTCCAAGCCTACTGTTCCTTAACAGAACCATCGGCCATTCCATAGAACACCTTTGTGGCCATGTTCACAAACAGCCCAGTCTCGACCACCCCAGGGATCATCTTTATGTCGGTATTCACAGCTGTCCAATTCATTTCAGTTGGTGGAAATTTCCAATCGAGTATGAAGTTGCCATTGTCTGTGACAACTGGGCCCTGCAGCAAACCAGAACATGATTACCTAGTCATATAATTGTACTATTGCATACCTGACCCACTAGAAAAATAATCTTTGTCGTAGAACAATAGAACAGCCATCCAATGTTGCAAAAGAGTCTAGCTAGAATTATGCGTCTATTAAAAGCAGTTTATTAATATTTATCCTACTAACCATTACAAGCAATATGTTCAGACAGGAGTGTTCACTGACTATCTTATATCTGACAGACAGGTCTATGCAAAACGTAAATTCTGATGCATTACCGATGGTGAGTAGTGAGTATTTAAAATTATAGATATGTACTGAATTGACTTCATAACAAGTTAACAACATAACATTAACAATGCTCATTTATCTGTCTAACAAGATGAGGTTCTTAGTTTTTACATTTAGTAGTTCAAAGTCCAAAAGTAGTTCAAATTAGGGCCTACATCGAATAATCGGAAACCGGTTTGAAACCGGTTACGTAGGAAACCGGTTTTCATTTCGTAAACCGGTTTTTCGAAAATAAAAAAATCACGTTTTTTAAATACGCCGCGCTTTCCCGTGGAACACTAGGCGCATTCTCGTGTGCCCGCGGGGCCCTAGACAGTCAGCAGTCATCACTGGGCCGGCTCGCACGTTCACATTGCGAGTTGTGACAAGTGAGTTATCTGTGTAATTAATTGGTTATCGCGATGTCAAAACGCTCAACGCCTCGAAGGTCACTCGACACTTGATCAACGCAGCGCTTTTCACCTCGCTTTTCACTCACCAGTCACTTTGTTCGGCAGCCGCGTCTCCCCCCCTCCACCCGCTAACAACCCACAGCGCAACACGCCTGGCCCATGCGCCTGGCCAGTACTCAACTTCCCGAATACGCGCGGACATCATAATGTGCGTTTGTCGTGAGAGCTGTTTAGTGCAGCGTCGGTGGGGGGGAATATATATACACAAAATCATTTTTTTTTTTTGCATTTTTTGGAATATACACACAACTTTTTTTTTGCTTATTTGAAAGAACCGATTTTTAACCGGTTTTTGAAACGATTATCCGGTTCGTAAAAATACTATTCGGTGTAGGCCCTAGTTCAAATGGGAACACTCCTAATTTGTAATTTATTATTTTATGTTCTCCCTATACTTAAAATTAGAAACTGTTCAGAATAGAATACAAAGACATTTTTAATTTTAGAAAAGATTTTCATTCACAGTTCAGTCTAGGGATGGGAAAATGCGTTTATGCATATAATCCTGAACGTTTACACTTGTTTTAAAACGACGAGTGACATGCATAGCATTATAATAAATTGATACATACCGCTTTCATCTTAGCCATTCGTAACTCTGCCTGGCCACCATACATTGCTTCTATTTTTCCTCGAACAGGTGCGTAAGCCATGGGGATCACTTCTATTGGTATCCCCTTCTTATACTGCTGTCCCAAAGAGGTAGATTCTTTCCTATTTGTACATTGAAGCTATTAATTAACCACAAATTGTTTACGCAAATTAAGACGAACGTAATTTTAATTTTAGCCTACATTACAATTTATTAATTTATTCAATTATTAATTATTGTTAGGCCTATTAATATTATTATTATTATTGTTAATGTTAATTATTATTATTATTATTATTATTATTATTATTATAATTATTATTATTATTTATTTATTTTTCAATTTATGAATTTATTACATTTTTCATTGCACACCATTATTTTGTATTGAATACAGTTTCATCATAACACTCTTCCTACTTAAGGAGGGAAGCCACAGAATAACTGCTTGAAATTTAAAAAAATCGACTTTTTAAAAAATTTGACATTGATTACTTTGAACCTTAATGAGTAAATATTTTAACCCAAACAAGGAAAATAACTAATGTTATATGTTTTTTTTACATTTGAATGATGCATGTACATCGTTTTTGCGCTGAAACTCTAAACTTTAAAGCCTCTTTCTGGCTTATCTTTTTTTCATACACAATTTAGTATGGAGAAAATCATATCTTGCAAACTACTTGTCCCACAAAAAAGATTTTTTGTGTGTGTTATCCTTAATAGATTTAAGATGAAAAAGTGTATCATGAAATCTGCATGATTATTAGTACTCGAGAAAAAAAATAATTCACTACTTATAAATTTAGGAATTTGTTTCTTAATAAAAAAAATGGAAATTAAAAGCTAATAGCTTCCATAATATTAACAATGTCTAACTGGCGATACACTTATTTGTTGCATGTCTATCCATCTTCAATATAAAATTTAAAAAAGTAGTTTATCTTTATTGGTTCTCTTGTTACAGCTTGCCCCATGAGTATTGTTGTAATAACAATGAAAATTTAAATAACAATGGATATATATATATATATATATATTTTTTTTTTTTTAATCTTAGTTTTTAAAGTGTCTGAACAATGTCTGCAAGTTTTAGCGTGATTGGTCCCATACATTAAAAGTTAAGATTTGCTGTGGCTTCCCTCCTTAAAGGTAAATAAATTGCACAATATTACTGCTAGTCAAGTTATCCAAAATTAAATTTTAAAAGGTGACCTACTTCCAGAAAAACTTCATGCAAAGGTCACCATGGCCATGCCACCATGCCAAAAACATCCATGCTTGTTAGTTGGCAGTTTTACCTAGAACAGTTGGTACAGTTTAGCATACTCAGGTAATTCCGTATTATTCCATTGAAATAAATACTTTTAGTTTTATGTAAACAATCAATGCAACTTTGTGAATGCCGACCTCATGGACGAGTGAGTCGGCAGGTAGCTTTTTCAAATGGTGACATTTGGTTGGTCAATACCTCTCACTCATCTATACCATCAGCATTCACACAAGATAACTGTGGAACTACTTTACACCAAACTGAGGTAATAAGGTGTTCGTACGTGTAGTCTGCTATAATGATAAGTTGGCGAGCACAAGAGGCAACAATCTTTTCCTGAGTAAGGCAGCCTCCACCGCCTTTGATGAGCGTGGAGTCCACATCAACCTCGTCTGCTCCGTCAATTGCGCAATCCAACTGAAAACACAATGGTACTTCAACCAAACATGGTACAAGAGTACAAGACTAAGCTCAGACGTTAAGGATTTCAAACAGAAAGTTATAAAGTTCCTAAAAAGTAGTGATGATGCCAGAGTGTGAACTCAGGGCCTCCATTTTTTTTTTTGGTGTTTTGTGAGTTTGCTTCTAATTATGACTATCTATCTAGGCCTATTAATTAATTAATATCTGTTTTATGTTATATTAGTTTGATGATAATTGATGATTGGACTTGATTGTATATTGCAATAATTGTGATTGTAATATTGTATGGCAGGAAAATGTAATAGCGCATAGTCGCTAAATAAAGATATATTATTATGTAGACTTAGGCCTACTCGCTGAACAAATTGCACTGAGATATTGCAAGACTTTTAGACCGGGAGAATATGTTTAGTGTTTTTTTATTTTTTTCATGACCGTGGTTACTGTTCGTGCAGTGGCGTAACTAGGAATTATTTCGGGGGGGGGGGGGGGGTTAATTAGGGAAAAGTGAGATGAGGGGACTGAAAAGGGTCTGGGGCGAAGCCCCAGCCGCCGGAGGCCATTTCGCCGAAGGCTACATTTTTTTTGACTTCTATAATTATTTCGTGCTTTTTAGACTCAAAGAATACTACTCGAACCACTACTCGGTTGTTTATATTATATTGAAGTTACAGTGTTACAGTAGGCATTAATTATAGTTCTAAATAAGAATTGCATAGAAATTGTGTTTTTAATGTTTTATGATTGTTTAATATAATCTCAACATGAATTGAAACATTTTGGTCACGTCACATACATTTAAATTTTAATCCACAGAACGTGATATTGTAATATTAGATTAATGCATTTTTATTTATAGTTACCCTCACTTTTACTGGTTAGAGCGAAAGATATATTAGCTGTAGATGAACACAAATATAATTGAATTATTGAAAGAAATTATATATCTTATCTAAGTGTATAAATATAATGAAAATGTTATTAGTAGAGATTGTTATTCACTGAAGTGGTTTAAGGATCTTACGATATAGTATTAAGTAAATGTAGCATTATGTAAAATTATTCTCGATGTAGTTTTGGGGGGGGTTTAAACCCCCTAACCCCCCCCCCCCCTTAGTTACGCCACTGTGTTCGTGTGATGTGTTGTATAGGCCTATATCACGTAGGTTCATCGATCAGCAACAAAATACCATAATGCAACTACTGTGAAATACATTGGCATAGGCCTACTCTACTAATAAATAAATAAACTTCTTTTAAAATCACCTCATAAACAATAGTTTTTTTTCGAATCCAATTTAGTCATCCTTATAAAACATGCCTATGAATAATGTATTTGTTGAAACTGTGCTTAGGCTATAGTCAGATACAACAAGTTGGGACTTGACGCTCCACTACATTATAGAAGCCTTATATAATAAATGTGTTGGAGGTGCCGGAAACAATTTATACTAAGTGTAGGCAACTAGTTGAAGAAACACTTTACATGTAGATGTGAGTAATTTTAAAATGCTGCAATTCCTTAAGCAGATTCAATTGGTAGTCTATGCTTATAAATTACCTGAGGGTATGATTCCAAATCTCCAATTGGTAGCTTGTGATTGATAATAAGTTGTCTTGCTTGGAATGATGTAGGAATGCAAACAATTCGTAGGTTCTCATTGGATACCCTTTCAGCTAAAAAAGAAGTATAACATCTAAGTCAGCCAAGAGGATACATATCTATAATTCTGTAATAAGCTATGAATGTAGGTGTCGAGAGTATGTATTCCTAAGATAACATACCAGTCCTTCATGCAATAGCAATATACATTATTGATTATTGTGAATGTGAAGTGGTGTGATTGTAATGCACTATGAATGGTTTACCATAGGCGTGTGCAACCTGCAACCCAATGACTTGTTTGGTGCGGCCCAAAGAGAAGTACTTTTGACATATTTTGACTATACATCGAAACAAGATTACTTGAGAAGTTGAGACTGAATTAATATATATTACCTTGATTAATTACGCCTACTTTAGAATCTGTTGAGTAGGCCTATATATATAAACTAGGCATGAGATCGGGTAATAAAATTCGAAACCGGTTCCAGTTCTCATATTACCCAGGTACCCAGATCCTGAAAACGTAATTTGATGTGTAGACTTGATTCGAAGGTCGTCGTTAGGCCTTGTGAAGTGCGCGGGGAGCAAACACGAGGGAAGAATGATATGCATGGCACCCGCTTGGTTAGCCTCTCGGAATACGCCTGCAGTAATCACGTCGAGTAAAAAGACATTTCTCAATACACAACTGAAGCACGTACATAAAACATGATGTTTGAAAGAAAATAAATAGTTAAAGAACAAGTATTAGCCAGAATATTCACCAGAATGTTAAACAATGATTAATGAACAAACAGTAACGAATGCAAGTCGGCTAATGCTAAATTAGAAACGAACTAAAAAATTACCCGGACCCGAAAAACGGCTCCGGGTAATATTTGGAGCCGGGTACCCGATGTCATGTCATGATGTCACCCGATGTACAGAGAACAGCCTATAATGTTAATATTAATGAAAAATACTTTAAGGCTGCAAATGGGCCATAACTACCCGGTGGCAACATGTCCCAACCTCCCCCCCACCCACCCACCCTCGTCACTTCATATCCCTCATTCTATTTCTAAATTACCTTACTGATTCACACTCAACAACCTCCTCGGGTAACTAATTCCATTCCCTAACCGTTCTTTCAACAAATCCAAACCTACCCACATCACTTCTTACCACCTGCCACTGAAACTTCCATTTATGATCCCCCCTTGCTCTGTATACCCCTTCTTGCAATCTGCTGCTACCGTAATATAAACCAATACAACATGGGAGAAGGAAGGAACTGTGGGTTCCGTCCACAAGTGGTTTTCAATTTTTGCAACTAAATGTACCGAACAAGTGGTTGACGGCTTATGTAAACTGTGGTTACCGGTATGTAATTAGGCCCTGGTTATTGGAACATGGTCAGGAAAGTTACCGGGACCCAAACATCCATGAGGTCACTAAGATTGTTGCCTATCTTCGTCACTGGGCCACTTGGAGATAATATTGACAAACTTGTCCCCACATAATCTAGTTCCAAGTTTGGTCTGACCATAAAAAAAATACTGAACAGTAGGCCTACATTGTATAGGGTACGCACATATGACGTAACAGCCGAACTACAACAATGGAATAAATGAATTGAACTGGTGGACAAACAACAAGCCGTCAAAGTAATATCTTTGCAAATAATGAGGAGAAACAATTAGTTGTAACGATAGTAACTGCTCGCCAGTTAAAATTTATGTTAAGTAATGGACAGCAACTATCTGAAAGTGTGTAAACGTTCTGAACGTTTGTTTATTCCAACTTCAGAACTTCATTTTTTTTTTGACAGCTTGCTTGTCCATCGGTTCAATTCATTTGTTTCATTGTTGTGTTTCGGTGTTGTGCGTACCCTATACCGGTATTAAAATTTTAAATTGACTTCAAGTGTTTTTGAAGTTAAGTAACATAGTATATTATTTTTTGTTGAAAGCACAAGCAAACATTTATTCATTCGAAACTAAAAGTAACAAGATACCGGTAGTTACGTAAATGCTAAAACATGTCAAATTGTAACAAAATTAACAGCCATTAGGCTAATGTTGTTTAAAAAAAAATTATAAACGTGTAACCACTAACAATACTGTACTAATGCAATTGAAGCATCCAAGTTATTTCCATCATGATGGGTCACTTACCTAATCTTTCCACAGCATAAACAATGGTTGAACCACTCCCTACACCAATGATTGAGTTATCCTGCAAGACAAAGAAACCATGTATGAGCAATGAGCAAGGGGCTGTCTACCAGTGTGGGTAGGCAAATCAAAACCATCCATAATATAATAGGCAGTGCTGGAGACATAACTTTTTAAAACAACTTGTTCTTTTTTTATGAACTTTTCAATGAGTTAGGCTACTCCTTATCAAAATAATCATGAAAATCATAAATAAGTTCAGGTTCAAGGTTCGCATAGTGACTGCAACAAAATGACAAACCATCCTATAGAGCTACGGACATCCAGCAGGTTTTGACAAAGTCACGGTGAAGAGGCACACCCCCTGTTAAATTATCAGATGTATTTTATCATGGATAGATTAGGGCCTATATAAAATTGACAAAATTGGATTTAGCCTCTCCAAAGAGACCAGCTTCGATCTCTTGCTGGGAACGTTTGATTGGCTCACTGCATAGGCCTAACTAACAAAATAACGAGTTTTCTTAGAGTACACTGCAGGATGCTGGTGCTTCGTTTTATGGGGCTTTATCTTTCAGGACTGAGGATGTAAAAATTTCAATCCACCTTATTTTATGGTGTTTTCCAATGGCTTGCACGGAGTGCGCACTGGTGCATCTCTTGTATTGTTGTTCTAATTATTAAAAACAAACTCAAAGTGTCCCAGTTCAGCCAACTGGAAAACGCCAATAGAATTCTAACCAACCACATTGGCTCATGCGGTTGAGGCACATGACAGTCAGAAGCATAGAGGGCAACCCAGGGATGTGGGTGCCAACCCCGCATAAGGCATGTTTTTTGTAGTTGTCCTCACTCTCCATCTATCACCCCTCATCGTCTAGTATAGGCAATTACAGTAGAGTTCCGCGGGAGTATACACCATAGCCACACCATTTTCCCCCGTTTTGGACACCCATAGATACGTTGAAAGATAAGCTACCCCGGGATTTCTTGTTTTCCTAGAACGATCAGACCTCATTGTCTTGAAGAATGTGATGAGTGTATTCAGTCATCGGAATTCCTCGCCCTTTGCTCGAGTTGGAATGGAGATAATTGCTCAACTGGACTTTGCTCTAGGGGTGTACCAAGAAAAATACCTAAATGGTTGGTGTAAACTCCCGCGGAACTCCACTGTAGTATAAATATGATACCAATAGCAACAAGAATCATCAGGGCCTAGGCTAGGCCTAATTTAAGTGTTTTAGGTTACGTAACTAGCTAATAGGCCTAGGCCTACATCATAGGGCGAGGCCTTGGCATAGGCCTAGGCCTACACACCAGTGGCATCATAAATGCATCCATTTCAACAACACCCGACTAGGCTAGGCTAGGCATCTACAGGCCTAGGGGTTTTTCTATATAGGTAGGCCTAGCCCACGTGCCAACAGGTGGTTGTGGGGCTTAACAGCTTAGCACTGGCCTGTGATGTCAAGAAGTTGCATCTAGGTAAATACAATTTTTACATATGAATGTGCATAGCCTAGGCCTAGCCTATTTCGTGCGATTGTAAAATTTAAATCTAGGCTAGCCTACCGGAATGGCCTAAGCGCCAACTAACCTTCACGTAGTCGTCAACTGCTCGGAACGCTGCCGCTTGTTTAGCACTGTCCAAAGGGTTCATTATTCGTTTATGTATTCTTCTACTAGGACAAATATGACTTATTTTCGGCCTTGGTAATTTAACTGGACATGTATAGTCTCGCGAAGAAAGAACACAACCCCTAAAAATGTCAGCTTGTTTTGTATTAAATTTCCATTTTTTTACTTGCCACAAACACCAAGAAGACACACCACCTGACATGACACTACGCAGTTTCGCCAACATCCTAACCTAAAGTTCGGCTCTATCCAAAATACACGCCCGCGTCGCCGGGACTCCTCAAACGGAGGCTTCTTTCCCGCTCGCTGTGCGTCAAGCTTGTCACCAGGAAGGATGCACAGTTTCAAAAAAAGTGACCACCAAAGATTTCTATTCAAACAACAAAAACCACCCACTTGACAATAGCGAAGACGGGGATTTTCAAAGGGTCGGCCATAATTATCTCTTGCTCAAGAAAAATTACCATCACCGAAACTGCTATTTTAGGCCCTACTACTTTTCTTACAAACCCATTAAGAATGTCCAACATACATACCTATGTAGCAAAATCTTCAACTCCATACCATAAGACATAAAGAACACCGAATGTGGAACATTATTCAATTTCAAACACAACCTAATATCATAACTAATTAAAAATGCATCTTAAAGACTTCTTTGACGTCAGTGAAGGTTGTCTGTGTACCGGTAAGTGCAGTCTCTGTCTATAGGCTACTGCCCGCAAATAATTGTAAATTACTGTTTTTTACCTGTATTATATAATTAATCATATTAGATTTAGATTTTTTTTAGATTTAGCACGCTTTATTCATCTTCAACTTATACAAAGTACATTGCATAGGAAAAAATAAAACATTGGTTATATATGAAGGTGAATGCCCACATGAGCGAGGCTTGTGTGTGGGCGCATAATATTTTGTAGTGATTCATGAAAGATGGCAGTGACGATTCAATGAGACAGTGGTATAAATGGTACAATAATAATAATATAGCATAACAATAATATAAATGGTATAAGTGGTATAAATGGTACTAAAGTGGGTATCATGTAAAACTTATAGAACAGTTTCTTAATACTATTACATTTGACAATTTAAACAACTTGCTTATCTAGGAACATTGTACAGCTTGTGCTTTAAATAACTTATTATAGGTGATGTATGATTTTGTGAGATATAGAACATTCTTGGTTTATCAAAAAATTATCAACTAACATTATACTAATTTAACATTAAACTTAGGAATAGTAGTAATAATACTGTCAGCTAACTAATTTAATTTAACATTTCCATAAGGCTTGATACATGTTATGTTGTTAATGACGAGGTTTGAAATATATTCTCTACCTATTTGGAATACCCATCCTTTCATTTGGCATTTGAAGGAGTGTTTATGTTGTGCACGTATATTTGCAGGGATGACATTGTATATTTTGGGGCCTAGGAAGTACCCATGTCGTTGTCCAATACTCTTTGCTTTCCTAGGAATGTTCAAATTTCCATTTTTCTTACTTCTTGTAGAGATACTATCAGTGTTTTCTTCAGGTCTTGTCGTGGGGGGGGGAATGTAGGTGGATCATTAAGGATACTGCATACATTTGCCTGATGTCCATTAATTTGTTGTTCTTGAATAACTCAATGGTAGGGAATGTTTTTGGTTTTCTAGTGAGTATTTTTATAAGGTATTTTTGGATTATGTTTAATGGTTTTAGATGAGCATTCTTTATTCCACCCCATCCTAGTATACCATATTGTATCTTCGAGGAAATAAGAGCATGATATACCATTTTAAGTGTGTGTTTATTTAATACATTTCTAAGTCTATAGAACATTAGGGTACAGAACCGAAGGTGTGTGCATGTGTCTTTTATTTGGTCTTTCCAGTTAAGGTGACAATCTATTGTTATACCTAGATACTTGGCAGACATTTTTTGTTCAATATTATAGCATTTGCATGCGTTGGGTATGTTGCAATTTGTAGTATGTATCTTGAGATTACCATGGAATTGAGGGGTTGCTAGGGTTACAGTGAAAGGAATAAATACTGTTTTTTGTAGGTTTAATGTGAGTAGATTATCTTGCAACCAATCTTTTGTAGCCCTGCGGATGCTAATTGTAGTGTGTTTTCCCAAGAGTTGCTAGTGAAGAGAACCGCTGTGTCATCGGCATACATAATAATTTTGCCCTTTATATCCAAGTTACATAGTTCGTTTACATATATTAGGAAAAGGATTGGTCCTAGGACAGTGCCTTGTGGTACTCCGTAGTCTATGCCATATGGGCTACTACATTCGGTACCTATTTTAACATATTGGATTCTTTGTGCGAGGTAGTTTGCAAACAGTTTGTGACTTGTGCCTCGAACACCATATTTATCAAGTTTGTGTAGAAGTAGGTTGTGGTCTACAGTATCGAATGCTTTGGATAAATCCAATAGAACTAAGAGTGGGTTTTGCGAGTTGTCCAAAGCTTGATATATTTCACCAGTTAATTTGTAAATAGCATTGTTGGTACTAAGTCCTTCTCTGAATCCAAATTGATTTATAGACAGAACGTTATGGTTGTTTAGGAAATTTACAATACGTGTTTTCATACATTTTTCAAGGAGCTTAGAGAAGTGTGTTAAAGTTGAGATAGGCCTATAATTTTCTTTGTTTAATTTGTCACCGGATTTATAAATAGGGGTTATGTGGGCAACTTTAAAAGTTGATGGAAATATTCCTTGCTCCATGCTTAGGTTAAATATATGGCACAGTGGTTTAAGTAGATAATGTTGTAGGTATTTTATAGTTGTTACAGATATATTGTCATATCCGGAAGCACTGGTGTTTTTTAGTCCTTGTATGTGTGCAGCAATTTCCTGTGGTGTAACTGGGTAAAGGAATAATGAGTCACGCGGTGAATGGAATTTATCTTTCTTCCTTTGTTTCGTCTTGTATTTTATATTGTATAATTAATCATATCTACCTATGTATTTTAAGTTAATTTTAATATCTATAGGCTATCCTTTGATTCTAAGCTTAATTTAGTTCAAGGCCTGTGCCGCTTTAATGTTTAAGTCTATGACGATACCCATATATGTGTACTTATCAAAAGAAGATCAATAGGCCTAAATTAAATGAAATGAAATGCTAATCCTTAATATTCATGGTCGAAGGTCTATGTGGTTTGGAGCTGTCTTTACTATGTTGGAAGGTAAGTGGTAATTGCCAAATAAAGGGGATGATTGACAGCATTAGCGACTGTTGCTACATTATTTTCCATAAGAAGAACAAACTCCATAGCAACCATAAACAAATCACATACTTAAACAAACTATACTATAAGATTCTGTCTCTGTCATATTATTTATATTGTGCATTCCGCCCTTAGTCTTATATTTGGGTGTCAAGAATGTTTTTTATGTCATCTTGCCGAAAGCTGTAACTTTGACGTGTAATGCAGGACAGCTTGACGACTTCGGATGTTCCCTCCCACCTACGTCACGCTCACGTGACGCGCTCAACCCGCCCCCAACATGGCTGCGTATGTGAGTAAACATTGCAGGCGTTTTGCATGGAACATATGGGAACTTTGGGTACTTTGAGCGTAGATTTCCATAGCGAATGAGCAATGCCGCGTTATTGTTGTGTTTCTAGATGCAAAAATAATGCTACAGTTCCTGGCATATCATTTCATTTGTTTCTCAAAGATGCGAAGCTAAGAAAGATATGGGAAATTAAAATACGCCGTGACAGCAGAAGGAACCAAGCCGTTTCGTCAACAGTGACAGTGTGTTCTAGTCATTTCATCCCAACAGACTTGAGGGAAGCTGTAAACGGCAGCAAAAATTGCCTCAAAAAAGATGCAATCCCAAGTGTGTTAAAGGAATAGTCAGATGGAGAACTAGAAAATTACCAATGAGTCATAAGTGCATGAAAATCAGTTATGTGTAAAGTACAATCGATATAGGTTGCTTCAACGCAAGAAAAAAAATAGTGAACATTCAGCTATTCTAATTGATTGACTCCGTCCGATCTGCTGCATTTTTCTTCTCGAGCCCAGTACAGCCGTATCAGTTCCGAGTCAAGCTAGCGCCTTCCCTCCCCCCCCCCCCCAACCGCCCTCCCACTCGCTCGGCCGCCAGAACATAAATTGCGTAATACGAATCCAGCCACAGATGGGGTTGTCAAATCAAATGGAATTCATAAACATTCAGTCGGTTATTGAATCTTCTTATATTCGTCACGCACGTTATTAGTACCGGTATTTCAATACATTCACGATGCCGTTTTGTTTTGTGTACGGGTGTAATAATAGTGATAAAAAAAAAACAGTGCCTTTATCATCTTCCGGTCTTGAGAAAGTACATTTTTATAGATTTCCAAATCGTGATAAGTTTCCTCATCTACACAAGCAGTGGACTGACGTAATACACCGAACAGACATCCCAAACCAAAACTCACGTATTTGCTCAAATCATTTCAGTAAAGATGACTTTTGTCCTAAGTCGTTAGTGAATTATCAGTTAAAAGTTCGCTCTACAGCACCTGCACTTAAAAAGAACGCTGTTCCTTCAATAAATCTTCGAGGAGATATCCAAACATCCAGTCGAAAAGTGCCTACAGTCGCTGATACGGTAAGCACGGGCGTGCAATGTGAATTAGGCGGTGAAACTTATCAATCAAAATGTAAAATGTCAAGTGTGATTGGAAGTGATAGTGAACAGGAGAGTGAAACTGTAAATAATACAATGGATATATCTTTTACCTGTGATGACGACACACAAGATAGTGACAGTGATTCTTCAGAAGCGTGCAGTACTGAGACAAATCAACCGGACAACAATGTATTTTTTGTGTACTTGACATCGCTGGATCAACTATTTAAATTCTGTAACAATTGTCACGCGCCAGTAATTGAAAGAAAAGACATCATCCGCGGATCAATGATAACAGTAAAGACGTTTTGTTTAAATGGTCATAACCACACGTGGAATTCACAACCAGTAAAAAAAAAACGTTCTATGGGAAACATAGAGCTAGTATCATCATTGTTGCTGTCAGGACTGAGTTTCAGTGGATTCCAGGAGTTTGCTTACATTTTCAAATTGGCCTTTGTTTCTAAAGACACAAATTACAAAATTATCAGCACATTTGTTTCTGGAGTACTAGATGAAGTCTGGACTGAACACCGCAGAGCTGGCATAAGTGCACTGAGTGATTCCGAGAATGAAGTGTGGTTAGGGGGTGATGGACAGTACGACTCACCTGGATACAGCGCGAAGTATTGTACTTACAGTGTAATGGATCAACGGACTGACAAAATTATAGATTTTGAAATCGTCCAACGTGCCCAGGTGCAAGGTGATTTAGAAAAAAACGCGTGCAAGAACTTGCTGACAAGACTTCGCGATACGGATCGTTTGCCAATCAAACTCATGGTGACTGACCGTCATCGCGGGATAGGTCTCCTCATGAGAACAACGTTTCCTGAAGTTGTTCATGAGTTCGATGTATGGCATTTAGTAAAAAGTCTCATGAAAAAAATTAGATCAGTTGAAAAAAAAGCACCTGCTCTTTCAGAATGGAAGCCTTCAATAAGTAATCACTTATGGTGGTCAGCAATGACATGTCAAGGAGACGAAGATGTCCTTATCGAAAAATTTACGTCCATATTACATCATGTTAGCAACGTCCACTCATGGAATGGTTCTGGGAAATTCCTCACCTGCGAACATGACCCTATTGATGCGGACGAAGCAAGGGCTAAAAAATGGTTGAATCCACGATCCGAAGCTTTCAGTTATCTAAAAGACATTGTCGAAGATAAAACTTATTTAAAAGATCTACGCCATGCAAATCATTACTGCCATACTGGAGGACTAGAGGCTTACCATAGTATGAGGCTCAAGTACATCCCGAAACGAGTACACTTTTCGCACACCGGTATGTATTTGCGCTCAATCATAGCCGTTCTAGACCACAATAACAATGTTGGTAGGACGGCCGTATCGCAAACTCCAGTCTACTCGAAAGTTTCCGGAAAATGGGTTTTAAGAAATATTTACGAACAAAAATCCTCAACATGGAAAAGAGATATTGTATCAAAAACAATAGAATGCGTTGATGCTCTGGACGCGAACCCGGTGCTTCAAGGTATTAAGGGCGTCAATATACCAAAATGCATCGCACCGATACCAAGGCCTACAATGGAAGAGCTGACAGCCAGCTATCGCAGTCGGTTTCGCAATCAAAACATAGACGAAGCCGGACCATCCACACGGCAGTAATAATGAAGGTAGGCATTATTAAACAATAAGCATTCTGTCAAAATTGTAAAACAAAGCGAGAGTATTAAATTACATAAAAACAAATCCTGAGAACGGGATGCATGTCCTTTGCAGACTAGTTTATTACTGAGTAGGATAGACATAAAAAAATGAAAACTATAAAATTTGTTAGAAAGATGGAAGATAAAAAGCCAAGAGGTAGGCAGAAGACAGCTTGGCTGGGTGAAAGGAATTATTCTAAAAAACGAAGTAACAAATTTAAATTGAAGTGGTTGTTTTATGAATGGCTGTGTGAATATGTTTGTGATTTGGGGGGGGGGGGGGGGGGGGAAAGAGAAATAATTTATTTCCTTGTGCTTACCTATATTTGATGATTTCTTGAATTGGCAATCCTAATGGGTTTTGTTTGAGTAGTACTAACTTGTATTCACTTATAGTTATGCAATAGCAAAATTATATTATTTGGTAGCGATGGTGTACATTTTGCCAAATCTTGAAACATTTGAAGAAAAAAATGAGAGCACGAACTAATTATTCCACTGAATACTGATTGATAACGTAATCATAACACTGTATTTTACTTGAACAAAGGTCACTCACTGTACCTAATATTATTAATTACTGCGTCGTAACGACCGTTCAGTTAGGCAAATCCTGAGTCTCTATTGCACTGGATGGACGGAAGCCCACATAGTTTCCCGATACTTCAGGAAATGCGTCCCTTATTTTATTTACTACACATGATGGTATAACCACACGAATGTTCTTCCCTAGTGCTGTATATGAATTTACCCAGTAAACAAATTGTCTGTAGGCTAAATGCCTCCACAGACTGTTTGGCACAGGCTCTATGCTGTAGTTTTTCTTTTTTACACGATTGTTAGTAATAATTACTAAATGATGGCGAAAAATGTTTAGTGCACCGACTGTTATAATATTGTTTAGGTATATGGGATGTTCTGTTACGCAAGAATAATTTTCTTTCACTGTACTAACCGCAACCACGTCGGAACAACACACACACTCTAAATCAGACGACATTGCTACACATTGTCCGCAATTACACCAATTTGTAGAACCACTTCTACCTCGCATAGTTTCACCTGACGCTTCCAACACATTTTGAGCATCTTCAATTGATTTTAATTCACTTTCCGAGTATTTAGGTTCAAATAGATAAGCTTTAAAATTAGACATATTTTATCTGAATGACGTAGCATATGTCATGCATAGGCCATGTGTGACTCAAGAATGTGAAGTGTTTTCGTCTCGCTCTTTCATTGCTTAGTTCATTTGAGAGGGGAGTTGAGAGGGGAATGCCGAGTGGCAGACACTCAACACTCGGCGACCGCGGACAGTGCCGCTCAAAACAGATTGCAACTTTTCTACACACCAAGTCACAAAAAAATTAATTGCAGGGCAATTTGTAGAAGTACACGTTCGTACTAAGAAGCATGTTATTGGTAGAGAAACGATGCACATTAAACCTCCTGATCGATTTTTGATTAGTGCCCTATTTTAGCGGTGGTTTTACTATCTTGAGGCAACAATTTTTGTATATGGGAATTACCATGAGGAAAGTTGCTCGGTGCTACTTGGTAGCACCAAGCCAAAAAATCGCGTTTTCTTTAATTTTTTAACCGCCTGCTTTTAACGTATGATATCGTTTAGTCATGTTTTCCATATTTGAGGGTGGACATCTACAAATGGTAGTTCTTTAGTTTTTCATCTGACTATTCCTTTAAGCTTTACTTCCCCAAGAAAGCTGAAAGCACCGAGGATCAGAGTTAATCGTTACAGTTAATTAATTAATTCATGAAAGTTAATAGTTACATAATAGCCTGCACGCATAGGCAGGGCTAGGCCTAGACTAGAGGCTAGGAAAATGTAGGCCTACGCTAGGCTAAATCCAGCCAAAGCCCTAGTTTCAAAGACAGGTGACAGGTAGAGGCCCTACCTGTCATCTAGGCCCCAAGTAGGCGTGCATTATAGTGGCGGTAATATATGTCTGCATTATTATCTTTAAATCATGAATTCTAATGTTTTACAAACTAGAAATATTAAACAGTAAACCGTGCATAATAGCAGACATATGAGTGCATCATTAATATAACTAAATTTACTAATTAAAAACACGTAGGTACACTTCTAGCCTTGACGAGAACAGTGCCTGCCACCTGATTTTCAGCGGTCCAAAACTCTTTCAAAAAGGAAGGTACAAACAAGCTGTAACTTTCTTTGAGTAGCCTCTGGCTTCCTTCGTGACTAAAATACTTAAAAACTACACTCATATCGAAATTTTTAAACAAATTTAAACATTTCCCCTAAGCGTGCTCCCGTAACAATAGCATGGGATCCATCGTTTTCTCAAGAATGTTTCCTCACTTCTCGCGCGCCATCTCTGGAGCGCGCGGGCAACTAAAATAAGCTCCTCCCATCGCAAGTCGTCAATTGAGATGAACCATCCTTAGACCATATAGGGGGGTGGACAGAGTGCGCGCCTATACCTGCCGTGGCAGCGGTTGAAGCCGAGCTGAGAACAAAAGGAGTGAGAGAGAGGGAGCGATTCTCGGAAGTCGGTCTGGGCAAAAAGCGCGTAGTGGCATTGAAACGTACAGTAATTTCGCGTATTTTAAGTAGGAATATCTCATTACTTTAAAGAATGTGGTGATTTAAAAAAATATATTCATGCATATTTATGCTTTGGGACACCAAGTCAAGGAAGTTCTTAATGTATTTTAACGTTATTCCGATAGAAATTTATTTCTATGTGTTACGTGGGAATATGCCAGATTAACACCTTCAAACCCCAACATTCAAAACCTCGCATGCCACCTATATATTTTTATATCCGGAAAGAAAATGTTTTCTGAAGAAGAAATTGGAACAGGTCTATGTATACAGATTACAGGGAAACTGAAAAATACAAAATAAATCGAAAACCCTAGATGACATAATATGGAACCTTTTGCACTTGGGATGAAAGGGTAATAATAGAAAGAATTTAGAATGGAATTTTGTTACATTAAAAATATTCAGTAAAGGTGCAAATTGTCCGGCCTATTATGCAAGTGATGCTGCTGTAGAAAAGAAGTGGGGGGGGGGGGGGGGGGGTTAAAAAATTTGCCCAGCCAAAAAAAAAAAAACCCTGGGGCCGGATTCACAAGAGGTCTTAACTTAGGCCTGGCCTAACTTTAGGACCACTACGCCATTGGCTAATATGGACCTACACATAGCCTCGACTCGACGTTGCTAAGAAACCCTAGTAAATAACAAACACTTGAGACAAATATTTAGGCCCGCTCTGAGTTGGTCTTATCTTTCTTCAAAGATGGTGGCAATGCGTCTATGACTTCGAAGTGTGAACGTAAATAAATATCGTTTACTTACCTTGACATACACATTTCTCTGTTTTTAGATTGTGGAGGTATAGGAAAACAAAACACTAAACTTTAAAACACCGCCTTGCAATATTTTAAGTTCACTGTGATAATTCCACGAAAGTAGCTATCAATTGGGCCGTGTAGTAGGCCTAACATGGATTTATAATAGCACATACGGTACAGCAGGACTTAGGACCGGTCCTAAGTTAAGACCTCTTGTGAATCCGGCCGCAGGGGTTTCAACCAAAAACCCACATGAACAAACCTAGTATAAAGTGGGTTAAAGCTAAGCTAAGCTAGGGCTTAATGCTAAACAGCAGTTATATTTTCAAATTTGTTATTAAAAAAAAAAAAAACGTGTTAATGTATTAATAGCTCTAGGCCAACATGCTCTAATGAAGAATGATTGCATTGAATTTGAAGGAGGCTCAATCTGAGCTTGCTGCTAAACTTAATATACAATCTGGAAACATGTAAATTATTGTAGAGAGTAAAATGTAATACATACCTTTTAGTAACAGAGGATTTGTTTTACACATTTTAAGCAAATAATTTCAAAAATATGTCAACCCTAGCAGGGAGACGAGAGGTACTTCAGATGTTACTAACAAAATCACTCTGTTATTGTTTGGTTTTAGTAGGGCATACAAATAATAGCATTGTAAAGAACATGGATTCTTTGGTGAAAAATGATCAAGACAACATTCACTATGTAAATACTAAATAGTAATGTATTTTATTAAATACCACTTTTAATTCACGTCGTTATAATATAAATTGTATACAGTAAATAAACTGTCGTCATAATGTAATATTTGTCTCCTTCTTTCGAAATATTCCTCATAAACAGTACGAAGTTCTTAAATTACAACTAGGTAGGGGGTACCCTACTAGCATGTTATCAAAATTTAAATCAACATAGGCCTAAGCCAAGTAAGCAGAGATATTAGTTATCTTGAAAAATTGATTAGACCATTCACGATTTAGCAACACATGATCCTAACACTTGCAACACTGGGATGGACCAAATAATAAACAATTTTCTTGTAACATACTCAAACTTTTAGTATTAATGGAAATAATAAATAGGGCCCTAGTGCTTTTTACAATCAAATTGAAAAAAGAACATTGTAAATGTTGTGGTCCCCATCACACACACTACATGGAATTTCTAACCCGCTTCCAATACAGAATGGTGTTCCCCAAGGCTCAGTCCTTGGTCCTCTTCTTTTCCTACTGTATGTCAACGATCTTCCTAAAATTCTTTCTATAGATTCTGTCTCTGAATATGTGAAAAGCTTCCTCTCACAATATGCTGATGACACAACCCACCTTTTCACATGCCCAAAGCTCACCAACCAATGTACCAATGACCAATCTGTCCCAAAGCCAACTGATCAGCTGCTTATACAAGCTGCCACACTTGGGGCCTCTTGTATGTCCTCATATTGTTCACAAAATCGATTGGCCCTTCAAACGTCTAAAACAGTTTATATCAAGTTCTGCTCAAGTGTTTTAAAACCAACCTCCAGTCCACTCATTCGTCTGGATGGAAACAGCATTGCAGGGGCCATATCTCACAAAATCTTAGGTCTTAACATCACGGAATCTCTTGATTGGTCCCCCCACATTAACAATATTGCATCCAGACTGTTAAGTGGTTGTTTTATGCTCCGTAAGCTGAAAATGATTGCTAGCAAATCATCCCTACTCCTTGTTTATCATGCGTACATTCATTCCATTCTTTCCTATGCTGTCATTTTCTGGGGCTCCTCGCACCATGCACATAGGATTTTTATCATTCAAAAACGAGCTGTTAGAATAATAGCTGGGATATCAAGGGGACAATCGTGCAAGCCCCACTTCAGCAATCTTGGTATCCTCACTCTCCCCTCTACACTTGTCATGACTGCGGCCACCTTTGTTAGGACTAACCCTGAACTTTTCCCCCTTAACGCTTCGAACCATAGTCACATGACTAGATCTAACTCAAATATTTTTATACCCTCTTTCAAACATGCCTTCTTCAAACATAGCCCTGCCTACTTGTGCTCTAAAATTTTTAACTGCCTCCCTGCTGAGATACAAAATTCTGACTCAGTCGCAACATTTAAAATCAATCTAAAAAACTACCTGCTTCAAAAGACTTTCTACAATCTTAACGAATTCCTGATTGCCACTGACTAGACTATTATATGTATGTATGTATGTATGTATGTATGTATGTTTGTGGTTATTATGTATGTATGTATTATGTGTTTGTATCATATGTACGTATGTAATATAAATGTAATGTTAAATGTTAAATTTCTATGTTTGTTCTTGTTAGTTTTAAGTACATATTCACTCTCTCTCTCTCAAGAGGAGTACACCCTTACATTGTAATGGTCAGTGAACTATGAAATAAATATGAAATATGAAAATATGATAATCCAGACTGTTTTCCAGCTCTTGACGTACAGCCAAACGCGGCGCAAGAGTTCACCATCTTTAATGTTTTGCCCAGACCTAGTTCTTGGAACTGCCGCAGCCTGGCCGCAGCTCGGCTTCACGAAGAGAGCCGAGCTATCCGTCTACGGAACCATCTTTTCGAGATTGCACGTTTTCTATTGAATTTTAAATAAATGGCGCTGTTGGTAGTCATGGTCGTTTTGGGCGGGAATACACGAAATCAACTAGTGTAAACGACCCTCATTCAATTCGAGAAATTGGTTACCTACTTAATGAGGCTGGTCACCTTTCGTACCTCTTTCGTACCTAGCTTCCTTGCTTAATAGAGATACAAAGTTTAGCATTGAACTTTGTTCCACCACCTCTCCCGGGCTGGTCCCTGAAGGAGAACAGGAGTAAAAACTCGTAAGCTCAAGGGCTGGGGTGGTAATAAAAATTGAGTTAAAGGCTGCTGCTTCAATTCTATCACGAACTTCTCTCCAGCTGGCAAACCTTTTGGCAATCCTCCCACAGCCTTTCCCACTTCCTCCTCACTTCCAACGATTCCCCACTGTCGTACACTTTTGTCACTTCTCCATTAGAACCAGTGGCAAACAAACCTCCATTTTCCGCTGCACTACACCTCCTTTTCTGTATGGATCCTGTACGGAAAATATTATATCCAGGTTGCTCACTGAACTTGTAGCACAGTTATACTTGACCCAATACTACCTTACTAATAATATACTTTCGTACACACCAGCGAATCGCCCGAGACAAGAGCGCGCAAATACCGATCACTGGTTGGCTACGAGTGCCTCGCCTGTGACATAAGCATGCGTAATGTAGTCTTGGGACAACTATACATACCCATATATACAAGTATGGGACTGACTAACCCATTTCCAGCTAAACAATCTCAAGCTGTCTTTCCGGACGTCGATGCCCACAGGAACGATCCTTTCGGTGACAGGCGCCTCTAAATACAGAACAACGCGAGCTTGAAGACAGCATCCTGTTATAAGCCACCCTTGTAGTGTTTATTGTCATTATTTCATTTGTTTCATTTAGCACCATCAATGTATGGGTGACTTAAGTTTTGTGTGTGTTCTTTCTAACAAGCGGTGTTGGGTTTTATGGATTTTATCAATGTTTGGCATCAGGAAGGAGGATGTGCGAGCAAGACGCAACCTTAGATAGCAGGCGAACATAACCCTTTATTTTTTGTGTAATTTAGAATGTCAAAGTTAAAACACTTTATGTATCCTCTGATTTTTCCATTGTCTAGCTAACATGGTCATATGTACGTGTTTGTTTTTTAATTAGTGTATTAAAACTAGGGATTGTTTGGTACCTTGAAATAAAGCAGCCAATGAGAGCGCTGTACTGAGAGTATAACTTGACCAATGAGAGTCTAGCATTGGAGGTCACGGTGCACTTGGGGTGTAAGTCCATCTTACCAAAAGGGCCCTGCAAGGTAGGTGCGAGGCTCTTACTGGAGGAACCGTTCTGAGAGAGAGTTGCCTCTGGTACAATTTCGTTCTCTCTATCATCCTGTATTATTATTACACTTATTGTATTTGTGTATATACTATACTTAGTATATTATTCACTCGAAACACAAATACAATAAGTGTAATAATAATACAGGATGATAGAGAGAACGAAATTGTACCAGAGGCAACTCTCTCTCAGAACGGTTCCTCCAGTAAGAGCCTCGCACCTACCTTGCAGGGCCCTTTTGGTAAGATGGACTTACACCCCAAGTGCACCGTGACCTCCAATGCTAGACTCTCATTGGTCAAGTTATACTCTCAGTACAGCGCTCTCATTGGCTGCTTTATTTCAAGGACGAGTAAGCCGTCGGAACTTCGTAGAGCCTCCAATGAATCTGTGGCCCATTCCAATAAGACTCCAGTAGGCGAAAATCCCTCAGCCACAATGACCTACACCCCAGAAATGTCAGCTTTCCCCCCGCTAGCAGAACAGCCTCGGCGCTATTACAGCAGACCTGTCATGACTCAAGACATGCCCAACCTAGGTCATCACCGGTCATCGGCCGTGGTCATCACTGACTCCATTTTTAACGGCTGCCATTCACTCAACGGAAAGGTATACCAGCTTTTAACATACCCTGGCTCCCAACCGCACCACCTTCGAGAGAAGATTGAGCGTATGGTACCTGACCCATCCGTAAATACGTTAATCCTGCACAACGGCACAAATTCTCTAGCCACAAATACGAGTGCCCAAATAGCCGTTGAAATCCAGCAAGTCCTACGAGCTGCTCGGAAATCATTCCCATCTGCCAGAATTGCATACACTGGTGTGCTATTCCGCAGAGACATAGCCCACAACAAAGTGATAGCTGTAAACGATGCAATAAAACGGGTTTGCAAATTACTAAATGTTCTATACGTAGAGTCGAACGCCTGGTTTCATCTCGCCGATCTAGCAAGAGGCGGACTTCATCCTAGTATCCACGGCAACAAGAAACTTCACAACATGATTTGCGAAATCCTGGCCACCCTAGACTGGACCCCTAACCCTGAGGCGATGTTACAAATTACAAACCCACCTCAACTACCAGTCACGGCCCCTAGAGTAGAAGTACCTGAACCTGATGGAATGAACCATACTATCGCCAATCCCTCACCGAAATCACTGCCACACTGCCTGGCAACCATAACTGAAATCCAAGGTAATCTCTTTGATAGTCCTATATCAATCCCACTTGCGCACTGCGTTGGTAGTGACTTCAAGATGAGCCAGGGTATCGCCGAAACATTTCTCAAGTTATTTGGAAACAGACTCTATCTGCTGAACCAGCGGAGGACAGTGGGTGAGATGGCCACACTACACAAAGGTGGCCGCATGCTTTTCTATCTCATCACGAAACAGTCCTCCTACTCCAAACCACGACTGATAGATATTAAAAGTTCGATCCGCCATCTCAAAGACTTTTGCAAGTTCCATAAGATCAAACAAATTGATATACCCCGCATCTGCTGTGGTCGGGATGGTTTCAAATGGCCCCTTATCAAGTCTATACTACAAAACACCTTTCAGCATCTCGATATCGAAATCTTAATATACAGTGAGCCCATCGTGAGGGCAAACCAGCAGCCCCCGACCCAGCCTGCTGAGGACATGCCAACCGCCGTAACGTACCATACGTTGGACAAAGATAAGTATGCTCTGCCAAACGACGATGCGGTGGCCTCCCAGCCAGTGCCAAGAGTGGGCCTACAACCTCCAACCCAGCCGACCGAACAGGAAGTCTCCGCTGGAACGCAGCCGACGGCAGCCAAAACGGATGATACCCTGCCGAAGGACGAGCCCGAGACTCCAGACCTGCTAGCCGTCAACGCGTTGAAGACTGCTGACCCAGTGAACTTAGCCCAGTGCATGCGGTCGGCTATAGTGCAGCTTTCGGGGTCCGAGCACACTCGGACTACGGCTGGACCTTCATGCGATGACTCGGTCGCGACTATCCTCGAGACCTCCCCCTCAGCGCTGACCCCCGAGGAAGTCTACACAACATCGATGATTAATACCTCGAGTGCCCAGGACAACATCACCCAGCCCGAGATGGCAAACCAGTCCCAGCACGAGACCTCGTGGGCCCTGTCGCAGCTTGGACCCGACACCCCGGCAAAGCCCCTGACCGCCGAAACCTCGCTGCAGCCAGAAGCTCCTATTTTGTCTAATAACCTTGTTATCACTTCCCAATCTAAACTATCCACAAGTTGCCCCACTCTATTCTTGCCCTCATCCAAAACAAATATGGCGAATCCAGCAACTTTGTGCCGAGCACAGCCTCCGCGACAATCCAAAACAAATCACAAAGTCCTACCATCTTGCTCAAAATTTCAACAAAACAGGGGAAACATATACCCAACCTAAAAGCTTCCAAATCCCACCTTTCACTTATCATGTCACTCAACATACGATCTGTAAGAAACAAAATGGATGAGACCCAATTGTTCCTCTCCAATTATTCCCCAGACATCTTCTGCCTCTCTGAACACTGGCTTTCTCTACCAGAATCAATCTCTTTTTCCATCCCTCCCTATAGCAACGCTGGCATCTATTGCCGCCACACATCTTATGGAGGTGTCGCTATTCTCTCTAAACCCCAATTAGACATCACCCCAATTTTGGGAATTGATCGTCACTGTATAGACAAAATTTTTGAATGCACTGCAGTTGCTTGGGCTTTACCCAACTTACAAATCATTATCCTCTCCATTTACAGATCTCCCTGTGGGGATGTCCATTTATTTCTTGATAAACTAGAGACAGTATTAACTCAAATAACCAATCAATACCCAAAGGCAGACATCTGTGTATGCGGTGATTTCAACATTGACTTTCTTCAACCATCCACCCCTAAAACTAATTTTCAGGATGTCTTTAACTCATTCAATATGTCAGCCACTATATCCACCCCAACCCGAATAACACCTTCTAGTGCCACTCTACTTGACAACATCTTGACCACATTCGACTCTGACTCTTTTCAGACTGAGACTTTAGACTCGGGCCTCTCTGATCATCTGGCCATCTCCCTTCAATTCTCCTCTCCCATCCCAAATGTAAATGCTACTGTATTCAAACGCAAATACACTGATGAAAACATCTCTTATTTTCAAACTCTACTCCACAAGGAACACTGGGATACTCTCTTCGATGCTAGCTCAGCTGAAGTTGGGTTCCTCTCATTCCATAACCGATTTCTATCATTGTTTAATAGTGCTTTTCCACTCACAAAAGTTAAAATCAACTCCTCGCAAAACCATAACAAATGGATTACAAAACGGATTCGTACGGAGTCAAAGGAACTCCTCCGCCTCCATTCTGCCTGTAAGCTACATCCTTCTGACACTAATCTAAAGGTAGAATATAATAAGAGGAAAAAATCCCATTCTCGTAATATAAAAGTTACGAAACGCCAGTATCATGACCAACTAATTTCCACCTCGTCTAATAAATCTAAAACTACATGGCAAATCATCAAATCTGAGACCTCTTCCTCCAAGCAGTCGCCTAATATCTCTCTCGCTGTTGATAATAATGTAATTGATGATCCTACTGAAGTAGCCAACCTCTTTAATGTGTTCTTTAAAGAATCCAGTTACGTTCTCCCTCCCGTATCTCACCAGTCCCTAACCTTTGCTGGAACAAGTTCCACCTCTCCTCTGTTTACTCCGAGACGGCCAATTAATTCGTTCTTTCTTTTCCCTACTAGTGCCACTGAAGTCTTTAAAGTTATGAGAAAACTTAATTCGAAATACTCCTCTGGCCTCGATGGTATCCCTGGTGCTATCATTGCCAAATGCTCTAGATGGCTAGCGTTTCCCCTTTCTCATGCCATCAACCTATCCTTTCATTGTAGCTCATTCCCTTCTATACTTAAACACTCCATGATTATTCCAGTCCACAAGAAAGGAAAAAAAGATGTCCTTAACAATTATCGACCCATTTCATTACTGTCATCATTCTCTAAAATCTTTGAACTAACTATGCACTCCCGTCTTTCTTCATTTCTTAATAAATATGATATCCTTGATAATAGCCAACATGGCTTCCGCGCACGGAAATCCACAACAACTGCAATCTTCTCTTTCCTCTCTGCGCTATATTCTGCACTTGATAAAGGAGATGAGGCTCTTGGACTATTTTATGACTTAAGTAAGGCTTTTGACACCATTGATCACCAGCTGCTCCTCAACAAACTTATGTCCATGGGGATTATGGGTCCGGCCCTCAGCTGGATTGCTTCTTTCCTGTCTAATAGAACCCAATCAGTAAAAATCTCATCCTCCGTAACCAATAAATCAGTTCTTTCTAACCCGCTTCCAATACAGAATGGTGTTCCCCAAGGCTCAGTCCTTGGTCCTCTTCTTTTCCTACTGTATGTCAACGATCTTCCTAAAATTCTTTCTATAGATTCTGTCTCTGAATATGTGAAAAGCTTCCTCTCACAATATGCTGATGACACAACCCACCTTTTCACATGCCCAAAGCTCACCAACCAATGTACCAATGACCAATCTGTCCCAAAGCCAGCTGATCAGCTGCTTATACAAGCTGCCACACTTGGGGCCTCTTGTATGTCCTCATATTGTTCACAAAATCGATTGGCCCTTCAAACGTCTAAAACAGTTCATATCAAGTTCTGCTCAAGTGTTTTAAAACCAACCTCCAGTCCACTTATTCGTCTGGATGGAAACAGCATTGCAGGGGCCATATCTCACAAAATCTTAGGTCTTAATATCACGGAATCTCTTGATTGGTCACCCCACATTAACAATATTGCATCCAGACTGTTAAGTGGTTGTTTTATGCTCCGTAAGCTGAAAATGATTGCTAGCAAATCATCCCTACTCCTTGTTTATCATGCGTACATTCATTCCATTCTTTCCTATGCTGTCATTTTCTGGGGCTCCTCGCACCATGCACATAGGATTTTTATCATTCAAAAACGAGCTGTTAGAATAATAGCTGGGATATCAAGGGGACAATCGTGCAAGCCCCACTTCAGCAATCTTGGTATCCTCACTCTCCCCTCTACACTTGTCATGACTGCGGCCACCTTTGTTAGGACTAACCCTGAACTTTTCCCCCTTAACGCTTCGAACCATAGTCACATGACTAGATCTAACTCAAATATTTTTATACCCTCTTTCAAACATGCCTTTTTCAAACATAGCCCTGCCTACTTGTGCTCTAAAATTTTTAACTGCCTCCCTGCTGAGATAAAAAATTCTGACTCAGTCGCAACATTTAAAATCAATCTAAAAAACTACCTGCTTCAAAAGACTTTCTACAATCTTAACGAATTCCTGATTGCCACTGACTAGACTATTATATGTATGTATGTATGTATGTTTGTGGTTATGTATGTATGTATGTATTATGTGTTTGTATCATATGTACGTATGTAATATAAATGTAATGTTAAATGTTAAATTTCTATGTTTGTTCTTGTTAGTTTTAAGTACATATTCACTCTCTCTCTCTCAAGAGGAGTACACCCTTACATTGTAATGGTCAGTGAACTATGAAATAAATATGAAATATGAAAATATGAAATAAATACTTAAAAACTGCGTATTGACTTCCAAGTTATTAACCTGAAGAATCCATTTCCTAAAAATAAATATTCAATTTTATCGGCGACGGTTACAACAATCCTTTGTTCAAGTTCAAAATGAATTTTACTCGTAAGAAGATTTGTGAATAAAAATACTTGTTCGTATACTATAAATACAACTAATTATTTACTATTGTGTATGTTTTCATTTTCTAACAATACCATTCGATCATTATGTTTTAGTAGTTTTTCGCGCTTTCTAAAGAAGCAATCAATGTCTTTCATTTTTCATTCTGAGTCTCAACCATTAATTCATTCTGAAATCCTTAATTCCTTATATATTTTAACTTCGGTAATTGACTAACGATACAGTGCTCGCAAATATACGTAGACTGTGACATTGGAGCCGTGATATAGCTTTATGTTGAACTTTGTAGGTGGTTGGCATGCTTGCTCTTGAAATAATCGGACTAGACGTATACGAAGAATTTCAAAATTGATCTAGGAATTACGGTATTTTAAATCGTCAATGACAACATGTCAAATGTCAGGTTTCCTCTTTACCGTAATAACGACAAACGCCGATCTTCTATCAATCGCCGAAAGTCGAAACGATCGGAATTAACTCATTGACATTGACTAATTTTTGTTGTAAAAAACATTAAACGAAAAAACAAAAAGCTGTATAAAGCACTCTCGGCTGCTTTCGGAATGGGCTCAGCTTGTGAGCTGCGGTATGCGGCGCTCTGATAGCGAGTTCGGAATGCACTTTGTTGGCAGGCTGTTGCTATTTAGTGGAAAAATTCTTGCAAAACATGAAAAATTCACTAAAAAGCCAGTTTATTGCCGGAAACGCAACAGTTGTTGTCTTACGTGAAAGACCTAGAGAAAGTCTTCGTTTACATTAGGAAACCTTCCACGCTCGAGACGCCACACTTCAATCTTTAAGATCTCTGCATACGATTGTAATCCAGTTAGTAGGGAGGTAACAAGTTGCAGTTTTATTTTACAGTAGGCCTACCCGCTATTATCAACCTTTCGAGGGTTGGCATAAGGCAAGGCAATATCAAAATGGCATTGGTCTCACTATGGTAGGTACGTCGATTAAGGACCTACTGTTGTAAGGGTCATACCCTTAGTGGGACGCTTCTAGCAATTATACGTCAACCTCAATGTGGCGTTTTGGACTGGTTACATTGAGTGCACTAAACACATTCAGCTGGTAACTTGAGTGTGCACTTTGTGCAATACATAGTTCGTTTTTTACTGGTGAACTGGATGCAGGTTGAAGTGCATATGGCGTCGTTATAAACGCAGAATTGGTTTCTGATTCTTTTGTTCAGCCGCATATATTCGTGTTCGACTGGACTACAACGAAGCACCATAAACTCAATGCTAGCACTGCACTGCACTAACACTAAGTGAGTGCATAACTTTGACATCAAAGTGCTATTTCAGTGCACATTCAGTGCGTGCCTGCTTCGAAAACGCTATAAAACAATAATTATTACAATTTTATTGATTGCAAAACAAAACATGTTTCACATCGATACTAATCGAGAAGATGTTGTGCTCTAAAATAGCTATTTATATTAGTAGGGCCTACTGGGTAAACCAATGTTTTCTCATATACAACACTCGCTTTGTCATTCATTCTCGAAATGCCAAACTTGATTGTGAACTTTGCGTTCTTATATGCAAGGGATATGTCAGGTTTAAGGCACAAAGGACAAATGCAATGTGTACAAAAGTTTATTCGAGTACAAATCTACAGGTTTATCTATACGTCCTAAAGCCTAAGCATACAATTGAGACGATATTTTCGTTTTCGAACATTCAAATAATTCAATGTTACCAGAAAAAGTCGAATGTAAAAGGAAGATGTTATCAAATAATTGACAATATTTTGTGTTACGATTTTATTTTATTTTTACAACAGCTCTCCACCTCTCTCACGGTTGAACTCCTACACAAATTCGACTTCAAAAAAAAACATACAGATGGTATAAACCCATATAACTAATAGCTATGCACTTTTACTAATATTACATAAAATATCCTATATTTATATTTATAATGGCACATTAATAATACAGAACTTGAACTTTACAAAACGCACGTGAATATTTAACTTGTTAAAAAATCGACGTCAATTTGAACACAATGTCCAGAAGAGACATCAAGAGCAGACGCGGATATTTCCGTCCCTCCAAACACCATCCTCGTGTGGATCTCTGGACGCCCCTCCTCCGCGCACCCCTTCATGTCCAGGGTGAGCGTCCCGCAGAGGGCGACGCCTGTGTCGGTGATGAAGTGGACGTCGTGGGCGTCGGCGCAGTAGATGTTGATGACGATGCGGGTCTGTGAGGGGGAGGCGGGGGTGTAGCGGCGCAAGACAGACTCCCCCAGTTCCACCGCCTGCTCGGAGAGAACGAACTTGTCCAGAATATCTGCACACCACTCCACACCGTCCTTCAACACTAACTTATCTGAAAACGAACATCATAATGCGACGTTAGACCAAAGATTACTGAGTGGGTAACCTTTGGTTAGACTCCCGTAACTTCTAATAACACATAATAAGGGGGTGTGGAACTGCTCCCGCACAGAATAACTCCCACATGGAACAACCTCCACATTTTGCAGCCCCAAAGATAACCGATCAGTGCTGTGTTGCCAAACATTTAATTTATTTTAAATTTAATCTTGAATTTATATCGAATTACACTTTAATACAAATATTGCATTCTCTCCAATCAACATTTAAAATTTTAAAGTGTTCAAGATTTCAACATTATACATTTTTTACTAAAATTTATTTTCCTGCAAAATAATGTTGGTGTAATACACAATCTAAAACCAGCTATTAAACCTTTAGTTCAGTTCAGTTCATTATTAGGAAGCTTCATTTCTACAAACTTAGTTGAACACTTTATCGACTGAAATAACCCAATGGCGGCATGTTTGTCCCTATTGGTCGTGTGGAAGCACGTGATTGGCTGCCGTACAAACCTCGTGGATGAACGTCCGCGTCAAACCGCTTCATGATGCCGACGCCGTAGGTCTGCTTGGAGCGGCGCGTCGTGATGAGTGTTGGATTCAGACCAAAGAGTACAGCACCGCGCAAGATAGCCAGCGACACTCCCTGCGGTATGATGACATTGAGCTTGTCCTTGAAAGCGGTGCGCACTTCGTACTGCAGGATCTGAGACTCTGAGAAGCCGCCGACCAGGAAGAGGTACTCGATAGTTCCCACGCTCGGAGAGTCGATCACTCGACGGATGTGATCGACTATCTTCGTGACTGTCGGCCCGAACATCTCCCGCATCACACTCGGCTGGAGGCGAAGCATCCCTTGCGAGGACCACGTGATCTCCTTGCGTCCTAACTTCTTGACCGCGTGCTCGACCTCGGGTCAGATCATAACAAGTGTCTCACTTCCTTGAGTGCGCACGCACTCATGCAGGGTCACCTCCCACACACAGTTTTGCATTGAAGGTCAAGTTAGTTGCGTATTATGCACATTCAACGTTTTCTTTAAATGGCATTTTCCAATTATCTGTTACATATTGTAAAAGTGAGGCTATAACAGCTATCAGAAAGAATGGCAACTTGCTAAAATGCAATGAAAGTTGTTTTGTATGCACCAATTGAGTTCCAACTTTTCTCACATTTCACTCAATTTCCAATCATTGCCCAACTTTTCGATCTCATTATCAAGCAATGTCTGAATTCGTTCAAGCCACCATTTTGGCATACGCAATCCACGCTTGTCATGCAAAACTGAGCGTGGGTGGGCCGGGGCGAATTGGGGTAGTAAACACGTGCAGAAGGGAGTATACCTTTATTTTAATTTAAAATATGGCATTTTTAAAACTATGTCTCCAAGGAAGGATGCTTATAATGAGTAGGTAGGTACCCTCCGTACCGTACATTATACAGGAGAAAAGGAAGGAGCGTTATACACTATCCCATTTCTGACTAGCCAAATTCCTCGCACCACATTTTGTCTGGGGGCTGTAGAAAAGGTTGGGAGTAGAAAAAGGAAGGACTCAATCATCAAACTTCATCTAGGAACGGAAACTTAAATAAAAGTAAGTCTACATCAAGTCAGAATTTCTCAACAGAAAGCTAATATAATAATCATGAAGCATCAACCTTTATATTTAGCCACTGCAGTGCTGACACTGCTGGCTAAATTTTAACAATTTTAATATATAATTAAGGCATAATCCTATCAAGAAGACGGTTTTTATATTCCATAGCATTTTTTCAAATGCCATAATACATTTTTTAGTTATTGTCGTCAATAACGGTATACGATGTAAGCTGATGAATATCTTACAGAAAGCATTGATACTGTAAGTTTAATGTAATGCCTTTTCACTAACTCACTTCTTTCCCAGTATATTTCCTGTAATAGTCTATGAATGCAAACGGCGGGAAGACATTAAGAGGGGCGTCTTTGTACGGACTGGCGCTTCGTTTGCGCGCCTCAAAGCTCAGCATCAACTCAACGAACGCTGCTGGACGCTTTAGTTTGAACTGAGCAATGAAATCGGCGCCAAAGATTTCCTCCAAGAGTCGTTCGAACTCGAAGTCGACTCGTACCGACCCCCAGGGGCCCCCAGTGGCGCGGTGCAGCTCTCGTAGGGTCCCCCAGTGGTCGCTGAGCTCGTGCACGGTGATGTCTACGGTTCCACCACCGCAGTCCACCACTACGTAGCGGAGCCCTGCGTAACGAGACACAAGGTGAATCAACAAGTGCCCACAGTATCCATTCGCATGCATCGCATGTGGCAAACACATCCTACAAAACCTGGGTGTGCGGGTACCATCCAGGAGGACTCGGCCACTCGGCAGTGCTATTTATTTCACATATGTACTCCACGAACTGAAATAGAACGCCGATCGTTCCTCACACGGGCCACTAGGTTGTACAACTCGCTGCCTTCGGACGTTGATATCTCTTTTCCACTACGACCATTCATTAAATCCTTCATGCTTCATCTTGATAGAAATTAATTACATCAGATGTTGTTTCTTCTTTACACTATTTACTACACTACACTTTTGTCTAATGCAGCTTCTTCGTTCCTGTTTTTTGTTTTTATTGTATTATTTTGGATCAAGTCTTATATGTGTGGAAGGATTATTATTGACTTTGTTTTTAACACTCTTTTACCATGTTTTCAACTTCATTGTGCGCATTGTCTCTTTCACTGGCATTTTTTGTGCTTTTTTGTTGTTGTTATTGTACTTATTGTATGTAGTATTGTGACAAACACATGTTTAATGTGTGTTCTTTGTGCTTGTTTCTGTGTTATTATTGTTAGGTTTATTATTTCACGCCAAATGGCAGAATACGCTGTATGTGAAATATTGAATAAATAAATAAATAAATAAACTATTATGCGCAGCCTTTCAAGTTTCAATCAATAGATGCGTGCATGAAGTTCTGCGTAATAATAAGGTATTCCGTTCAGATGTGAACTCCACCATATTATGTGTGGGCTGTTATGGGCTATTATGTGGGCTATTATGTGTTAGGGCTTTTCTCTGTACAAATACAATACAATATCTGAAAGTATCAATCCTAAACCTGTATATATTATTGGCTACGGCTGTTTCGTCCGCATGAGTCTATTGTGTGAAACTATACCATGTGTCGTTTACTAACAGGTTTACTAACTGTGAAATTATATAATTAAAACACCAACGCATGAACGTTAAAAAACCTAACAAACCGTTTTTTGTTTTCGTGTGTTAATTGCATTAAAATAAAATGCTAATTAAAATAATTAGTCTGCGTTTAACGGCATTATAGTTGAAACATATTATTTTACATTGTTTTCACTATTCGTTACATCCAACAAAACGCCGTAATAATGTCAACAATGGGAATCATCCCTGCACAATATTATGATGTTGCATGGTTGAATATTGTTTTTCTTTCTTTCTTTTTTTGCAGATCTAGTTAGTTGTTGCTCTTGTCTATTGTATTCGAGAGATGATGGACCGAGTTTGTGAGTAACCATATTCAATGCACACTATACGGTGTGGAACAAATATAGCATTTCCTAGGCATGCATAGGTTTTAGAGTAAATGTCAACTCGATGATTTTGACCTGACGGCATACTCTCCGTATTTCCCTCTATACTGCATACAACATACAACAACGTCTTCTTACCCTCTCTACTGTTTGTTAACACAAGGTCGCTGGGTCCGGGGTCCGCCACTGGAAGGCTGCCAGTGGAGGACCAAGCAACCGATCTGTCTTGCGTCATCCTCTCGGGAACAAGATGGTTGAGCCGCAGCTTCCGGCAGCAAATGGAGGCGCACTCCGGCTCCAAGGCGATTAGCAGACCATCGGGGTGGGCTGGGTCGCACACCCCTGCCTACAGCGTGCACAGTGTTAAAACGTTCGTCACGTGACAATTGGAGTGGTGGTAGACAGAAGAAAATACATGTGTCACCGTTTAGTTCAGGTAATAATAAATACAAATTGTAGGGAATTTTCGGATGATTTTTTTATGGTTCCACCCTTATAACATTCACTTACCTGGTACGCCGCCTCCCGCATGAGTTGCTTGGCTGGCTGCCGCCAGATGGCCGGCACAGTCAGCACCCAGCGTATATCCTCGGCTACCACGTGTCCACCCACGTGGTCCGACAGTTCCGTAAGCACTAACTCCTTGAGATGCCTCAGCGCCAGGCTGAACACGCGCACGGCCGACACCAGCCTCCCATTGGCCGCCCTCAACTCGCACGCCCTACTCACGTCCTGATCGTCATGCAACGCCATCTTGAATTTATCCAAGAAGAGCCACTTCTTCGCTTCCTGTGGATTCAGGTCGTGGAAGTAGTCGCGGGCGCTGAACCCGAAGGAATGGAACTCTCCCTCGGGAGTGAGTAAGAGTGTCGTCGGGATCTTTTGGTTGTTGAGACCTGGATCACCCCCCTCCCACTTCCGCATCATGTGTATGTTGCTCTCTTGATCTCGGATGAAGGAAAACGCGTAGCCCGAGTAGGTTGTGCCGAAGTCGATGGCAACAACGACGAAACGATTGTCTATCGACGGCGACGCAGCGACCGCAGCAGTATTGTCAACGTCACGACACGACGTAGTCTCGACAGCAGACGCCTCCAAACTGTCACTTAGAACTATTTGAGAGTCTTCGCGGCATCTGTCGCCGAGGCTAACGAAAGGTTGGACGATGGAGTCTGCACGACGGAAAGCACGCGGGGGTTTTATAACACTGTTCAATGAGGAAGACAAGAGTTTTGCACATCTCTCTTTGACCAAACCTGAAGGGGGTAGTGGACCGTCCAAGGAGAATGTCGAGGGGTTTCCTTCGGCCAAACTCGTCGCCTTCTTCCGACGATGTTTTCTCGGTGCGAACGAGGAGGCGTTGTCCGTGGATCTGTTGGCATTGCTTTGTGATCTGTTGATCTGATCTGGACGAACCTTGCGAGGTGTTGCCCTGTACAATGTCTGCGAGACTACGTCACTACCGTCCTCATGCTCGAGACGATTCTTCGAGTCTTCTTCCACCAAAACTTCTTCAACTAGGTTAAACGTCTCTCCGTGAATAATGTCTCCGTTACATTCGACTGACAATGCACCCATCTTGATCGTCTCGTAGTCTTGCGCGTGCACGTTAGGTTGTTGTTGTTGTGTTTCTGGGTCTTCGGTGGGTTCCTCTGGGTCGGAGCAGTCGGCAAGGTCGCAAGAGCTTCCTTGTATTCCCGAATCCATCGACAGGTCTTTGCGGTGACGTTGTAAACTGGACATGCTGACGTCATCGGCTGACTTGCGCAGGCTTGGCATACTGGCATCGTCGGATGAACTGTCGGTTGTCACTCCAGCCAGGTGAAGCATTATCGGGTGTTCTGTAGTTCAGAAAACAAATAAAGAACAACATTTTAGTTTTATGGACAGATCCAAAGCCAATAAAACGGATCCAGCTACAATAATAATGTTTATCTTGTATTATTCATCTGCATGAGAAGTCGATATAAACTTCAGAACTAGCAAAAATATACAGTTGAGCAAATACAAAATAAAACAATGAGGATGCATCTATTATTATCATATTGCCATTCGGTAATTTGCAAATCTGTGGCTCAATCCTTTAATGTATACCCTACCATTTTTGTACATGCAAGTAATCATGTGATTTTGTTTTGTGTGCGTGTTTTTTTTATCGAGCGAGAATTCAGGTACAATTCATTTCAGGATACATGTATACACTACACAGGTACGGAATCCGATTCCTGAGGGGGTCAAGCAAATTCCCATAGGAAAAGGGAGCGTTTATTGGAGCGCAATGTCCTTACCATTGGCACGAGAAACAACATAAGATATTTCAACCTTTAGTTGGCTATTGTGATCTATAATATGTTTCCTGTTTTTTTTAAATACGAGATCGTCTGTATTTTTAGACTTAACGAGACGACTGGCATGAATATGTTCATGCGTGTTAAAATTGCGTGTTCTTCCTCCATACCAGTATGTATTAATAGGTTGTACGGAACTCGTTAAAAATAATCATACATAAATAAAGGAATTATCACGAGCTAAAATGTCAATTCCTAACCATATTAAGTACTCCAATCATGAGCAACAACATTGGGTGCCTTTAATCATCAAAAACTCTATACATAAACCGGAACGAACATTGTTCGATCTTTGAAGGACTTGGGCTTGTTTGGGCGCATGCGCACTCGACTCTCCACAACACAGTTCAAACAACTTGGCCGATCGTTTGGAAATATCACACGACTATTAACCATGTGACAACCTCTGAAATGAACACACAACTGATTTGTGAAGCATCTTCTGAACAAAGATCCTATACGACAAACAATTTTTTCCGTTATTTATTAATATTCGATTTCCCAATGCGTCAACTCCTGCAGCTGGGGAACGTTACTTAATTAATTAACTATTAATTAACTTATTCACGTTTTGCCATTACGGCCTTTTCTACCCCTCCCTATTCTCCCTCCCCCTTCCCTTCCCTTCCCCGGCCATGAACCACTGACGAAAGTATCTACAGATTGTTCAGGATGTCTTACTGAATAACTTATTTGTTTACCTTTTGATGCCTATAATAATAATGCTTATTGTTTTTGTATCCAACCAGTATTCGAACGTAAAAAATCTATGTGTTACCGATTACCTTGTAAACAATCAAAAAAATGTAACCATACGATGAAAATTTGAATAACGCGCCTAATTTTCCGGATATTTACAGGGCATCCATATTCGCCCCTTGACCGGTATCCGCTACCCACGGGAAAACCTATCATGCCACCGTGAAAGAGGAACCAGTCCGGTGGAGGAACTTCTTGGTTCCACTTTGCACACCGGAGCGCTAGTGTCGCCGGGATATGAGTGACGTGTTGGGCTAAAGGGCAATGATACTTCACCATTAGCCGCGCCACATGTATCATCAACGGTGCAGACAGTGTATCGTATCCTTGTGACAATACTATAGTAGGAAGTAAGAACAGCCTCCCGTTAGGCGAGGATGAAGACCTTTTATGCGGTGTTCCAGCTCCGTAATCCGATACAAAAAACTATTAAAATAAATAAAAAATAAGTTTTTACTTTAGTCGACTCGGCCCACTTATTGAGGGCGTATCTCAAATCTCTATTTGACGAATAATGAGCTATTGTTGTAATTAATTGTTGCTTTATAGTTTGCTTTGCTAGCTAGGCGCCAAAATTGTAACGTTCTCAGTGCTTCGGTCCTATGACGGCTCCAAAGTCACCGTTGTGTCGTATGTTATTGTTTTATTTATTTATTTATTTTTTTTATTGTTTTATGGTGTGGATATACTTAAGTCAAGTTCCAAAGTTAAAATACCCAGTCTGAGCCGGGAATTAAACCCGGGACCTTCTACATTAGAAGCAGGAATAACCGCACTAAAGTGTATTCCATATAGAGACTGCAGTACGTAGCTGCATTTCTCTGCCACTTTCTATCCCCACCCACCCCTTGTGGCGAGGGCAAAAGATTATAAGGAACATTTTGACTGGTATGTTTCACATACTAATTTTTGTACTCGCCACACGGGGTGGGTGGGGGTAGACAGTGGCAGAGAAATGCAACTACCTACTGCAATCTCTACGTGGAATACACAGTAGGCCAATGAGCCACACATCAGTAGATCATCGCGATTAGCCTCGCTACGCCATCAACGGTACATCGGAATGTATCTTAGGAAGTAAGATCGGTTTCGCTGCACAGTTCGGCAGAGACGGAAATCCGGTGGACTACTTAGGGCCTAGCTTGGATCTGCAAGTGCAACGAAGCCCGATGCGTGAACTAAAAGAATAAGGTCCATCATCTACGCCTACAACAACAACAACAACAACAACAACAAGAGTAGGCCTAAGCATTGTCTGTGTCTAATGAAGGTAGGGTTGCCAACTCTCCCGTATTTCCCGGGAAATCCCGTTTTCCACTGTGATTTCCCGCTTCCCGTATCAACTCTACACGGGAATCAGTTTTCACGTATTTTCACAATTTGTTTTAAAACACATATTTCCTAAACTGCCGCCTACTAACAACAGTACACAGTTTTCAGCATTTGAGCATTTTGAACTTAAAGTCTAATGTTGAGACAATTATTTCATTATTAATGGAACATAAAATGGTTAGGCAATAGAAACAGATCACCCAGCCCCATATAAAGATCACCCATATAAAGCTGATGCAAAATAGCTTGACAAAATGTAGAAGATAACCATCTTAAACGATACATATTAATTCCGTTTACCCACCCAAATTAAACATTAATTGAATAAGAAAATTACACCTGCAAAGTTAATATTAAATCCCTAAACTCATTTTCGGGGACCTAACGTCTATTATAGGAAAACATTTTTTTGCGCCTGCGGCGATTTGGCCTTCGGCAACTGAGACATCGCCGTCCTCTTTCCCTCTACATTTCACATCAATTTTAAAATTCCCGTATTTTCATATTCAATATAGTTGGCAACCCTAAATGAAGGGGGAAGAATTCTTGCGAAGAGCCAGACAGGAAGCGGATTTGCAGTATAGAAATTGCCTTGGGGCTCATCTCAAATAAGGTAATACGTGCTTTGCGTCTACAAATGGGTTCGGTACCAGAGTGCATTCCGGGCCCCTTCCCCTCCCTCTGGTGAAAAGCCACATACAAAAATCAGTAATATGAATATATTATAAACCTACCGTATAAGAAGACCAAGATATAATATAACTCAGTGAACAGCTCTTTAGCTTTTCTCCTACACACATTTGAAACTTACAAAAGAAGTATAATAGTACAGTATAAACAAATGTGATTTATTTTTCAAATGAATGCTGGATTCATCGCAAACAAAAAATCCAATACGGGTGCAACTCGTATTTTTTCACATAAAAAAGGGGAAAAGTCAGAAGGGGCCGCTGAGGGCAAAGTGGAGGTTTGAGAGTGGAAGAAAAGACAAAATATAAATTACTATCAATCAGATTTTCAATTTTGTTCAGGATTGCGGCTGATTATCGTTTAATCGATTCGTTAGTCGATTTAAATCGATCTCGTTAATCGATTTGAATCGATTTCGTAGTGATTATCGTACGATTTAATTCCATGCACGAAATGGTGATTTTACCTTAGATCGTTTAAATTAAATCATTATGATTTTAAATCCGGCGCATATAGCGACCGGTCAGCGTAAACTTCCGACCTATGGTATAGTGACCACCCCACGCTCGATCAAATTACGACCCCTACATTCAGTCACATTAGACAAAAACATGCGTTTCAGCAGTTTGCGAACAAGCTACGATTTATCGCGATTATTCAGCTAATCGTAATTAAATGGCAATTAATCGAGACGATTTTTTAAAATCTTACGATATCGATTTTAATTTTTTAAACCGTACCGTATCCCTATGTTAAATATGCATGTATGTGTTGACATCAGCTATCTATACAAACGTTCGCAATAAATTGTTTTGGTGGAAACGGCTGGCAAAGTAGGGCGTGTATTTTATGCACGGCAGGACTCGGGCCATCGAACACGAATGTAGACCATAGACCGCTGAGCGTTGTTATTTCACCAAAATTAATGTTTGTCTCGCGGTCAGACGTGTAGACTGTAAAATGCAGCCAACCGAGTGTGAGCGCACACAAATACATTTTTCGTTGAAGAAAGAAAACGGTATTTTGATACAACTTAATAGACTCACTCCCAACTGGCAATGCGGCCGATTATCTTTAATCGGTTTTAAATCGATTAACCCTTGGTCGATTTTAACCGATAATCGTTAATCGATTATAATCGATAATCGTTAATCGCGATTATAATCGATAATCGTTAATCGATTTATGCCGTTCATAGCTCAAATCGCGATAATCGTACGATTTTATTTCATCCACGAAACCGTGATTTTTCTTTTGACCGTTTAAGCCATCACAACTTTAGATTCGGTGCCAATTGATTTATCTACACCTTTTGTACTTTTGGTACCGTCCCTCATTCTCTATAATGGGGTAAGAGTGCAAAACGTACAAAAGCTGTAAGTAAATCAAAGGAACCTCGACCAGTCGGCCCGAACGGTAGGCAGTCGAGATCACCCCGCGTCCGATGAAATCCAATCAAATTAGAGATTAAATCGCGATTAATCGTGACGATCTTTTATCTTACGATTAACGATTTTAATCATTTTTAAATCGTACCGCATCTCAACTCTCGGCATAGGCCTAAATACTTATTTAACTATATGTGCATGTATACGCCGCACTCGTTTCAGTCTGGTCTCTCAGTAGTAGTAGTAGAGTAGTAGTAGTAGTAGTAGTAGTAGTAGTAGTAGTAGTAGTAGTAGTAGTAGTAGTAGTAGTAGTAGAAGTAGTATTAGTAGTAGTAGTAGTAGTAGTAGTAGTAGTAGTAGTAGTAGTAGTAGTAGTAGTAGTAGTAGTAGTAGTAGTAGTAGTAGTAGTAGTAGTAGAAGTAGTAGTAGTAGTAGCAGTAGTAGTAGTAGTAGTAGAAGTAGTAGTAGTAGTAGTAGTAGTAGTAGTAGTAGTAGTAGTAGTAGTAGTAGTAGTAGTAGTAGTAGTAGTAGTAGTAGTAGTAGAAGTAGTAGTAGTAGTAGTAGAAGTAGTAGTAGTAGTAGTAGTAGTAGTAGTAGTAGTAGTAGTAGTAGTAGTAGTAGTAGAAGTAGTATTAGTAGTAGTAGTAGTAGTAGTAGTAGTAGTAGTAGTAGTAGTAGTAGTAGTAGTAGTAGTAGTAGTAGTAGTAGTAGTATATACCGAGGTTCCTGCGTGCAAGGTTTAAATCGTGGGTTTGGCAATGGGCATGAGTGTCATGTGGAGTGTTAGTTACCAGTCCTGTCTTCATTTATATCGCCCACATCATTGTCTCGATTAACATCGTTGCCCACGTGACGTCACCGCGGCCATGATTGCGACACAATTGATGAGGACCAATCCTAGGTCATTGGCAAATACTATTCAAATTTAATAAATAAGCCTTAATAAGAAATTATAAAGTGATCATAAGTAATAAAAAAATAAAAAAAATACCACACATACCAATTTTATTTTAGAAACAGGCTGAATTTTAAAGAACTAAGCACTTATGTGTTCTACCACAACAGCCTTCAATTGTTTCTCCATGGCCACGTCAAAGTTTGATCACAAATGTGGCCGCCACGCGCAAAGATGTGACGTACGTGCAACCTATGAATAACAGTTTGAGTGAGGATTGTTGGTGACGTGAATCGTAAGTGCAATCTCCCGAATTAAGAGTCTAGTGTACGGTTGAATGTACAGTGTAGCCTGCCCTGAGCGTCCACTTCTGCAGCTTCTCGGGGAGTCAGTGATGCATTCAGTGGGCGGTGTTGAAACTTGGCAAGATTGGTGGACGATAACGTTCAAGTGTTACCGACTTATCATTCTGCCAATGTAAATCAAACATTTAAAGTGAAGCTCCATAATATTATCATACTCGAATATCAATGAGGTAGTATGAAAAATCTACTTTATGTGAGACATTGAAAATTGGAAGATATAATTTAAATTTGCTTGTCATAAATCTGTTGGCTCACAGTAGTTCCCAACCGGTGTACAACAAGATATTAACAAAGCTAATGGAAATATGGTTTCAGAGTTGGGTTAAAAAAAAAAAAAAAAATGATTTCCTGCTCGAGTTATAACTTCGTTTCGCAAATTCGACGCTTTTGAGTATATGAAAAGAATCATTTTAAAAAACAAACCGGCCAAGTGAAGTGCCATTTATTTTTGCTGTTCATGATTTCACACAATATTTTTCAAATTATAAAATAATTAATTACCAACATATTTTGACTTCTGGGAATTCGACTCACAACATATAAAAATCTTACTAAGTCAAAGTGTAAGTGATAAACCTCAAATGTCTCAATCAAATCCGTTCCCCGGTAGAAATCTATGTTAGTGTGCCGACAAAGTATTCTATTGTTTCCAGATGTGCTTTGACTTAAAAAATCGTTAGGAACCACTGTGTTCAAATCTGGCTATGACTTTTCGGGGAACTTAATTTTCTGCAATGTTGCTGCTAGTTGCATTGTAAACAATCGCATTTTAGACTCGGAGATTTTAAATATGCAATTATTATTTTATTGTTGCAATACATACAAACTCGGTCAAAACCGGTATAAACATGTTGTACGGACACAAATGTCAAGTATTTCCATGTGTTTACCTAATTAAAATCTACTTAGAACTACTTAATATATCATTGTCCACATTATTTTTTCCAAACCGAACTGTGGATGCTATGTACGGTCGTGGCCGATTTGTACTCATCCCAGCATTCGCTCTTTGTACGGTGGAAACCACGAAAACCACCATCGGGATGGATAACTTCTTGAAGTCTTCATTCTTCTTAGTTCAAAAACTTTCGCACTATCCTACACGTGTTCAAAATAATTGCTTTTTGCATCTCGATGTATATGTTCGGTTGGAGACCAATTAGTTTGATACTGTCATGGAGTTTACGTGGAACAATGCCATTAGCTGATATAATTAACGGTATAACAGTTACATTATTCTGCTTCCACAACCTTTTTATTTCAATAGATAATTCCTTATATCTGTTTATCTTTTCCCGCCAAGTTGTCTCTACATTGTGGCATAAAGGTACGGCAACATCAATTTAAAATCGTTTCTTGTTTCTTCTTGTCAATAAATATAATATCCGGTCTATTGTGATGTATGGTTTGGTCTGTTATAACTGCCCGGTCGTAATATAATTTGTAGTCTTTACTATCTAATACCTTTTCAGGCTTGTATTTGTAATACGCAGTGGTTGTGTTTATAAGTTTATACTTCATGGCTAATTTTTGATGTACAATGTTTGCAACTTGGTTATGCCTATGAAGATAATCTGTTTGACAAAGCATTTTGCACCCAGATACGATATGTTCAATTGTTTCGCCGTTCATATTACATTTTCTACATTTATCTTCCACTGTGACGTCTTTCAGTATGTATTTTTTGTAATTGTTAGTCTTGATTACTTTATCTTGAAGAGCGATCATAAATCCCTCTGTTTCGCTGAAAATGTCCCCGGACGTTAACCATTTGTTCGATGCTACCCTATCGACGCTATCCTCAAGAAGTTCCTTATAATGTCTGCTATGTAACGTCTTTTCTGATATTCTGATCTCTTTTGCTGTGTCAGAATTAAGTTTTTGAAGCAAGTTTAAATTTCCGTCATTTAAATTGAGGGGAGAAAGCGACTTGTCTGCCGATACTATAGCTCTATGAAGTTGTGAATGTGGGCATTTTGTATAAAAGTACTTTCTTAGAATTTCAATTTGTTTTTAATATAAATTGTTTAAATCAATCAAGCCTCTTCCCCCTTTTTCTCTAGGTAGAGTCACTCGTTCTATTGCTGACTTAGGGTGATGACTTCTGTATTTGGTGAATGTTGTGCGGTGCGGGTTATTATTATTATTATTATTATTATTATTATTATTATTATTATTATTATTATTATTATTATTATTATTATTATTATTATTATTATTATTATTATTATTATTATTATTATTATTATTATTATTATTATTATTATTATTATTATTATTATTATTATTATTGAAACATATAGTATTGTTGAAACATATGTCTATTTAGGATTGACGATCGATAAATTTTTCACCTGGAAGTTCCATATTGAAAGCCTCTGTAGGAGGTTGCGCTCTGCAGCATTTCAACTTTTTAATTTAAAATATCTACTACCCTTTAGTATTTTGAAGACAGTTTACTGTGCAATAGTAGAATCGCTTTTGTTGTATGGTCTATTTTTATGGGGGCGTGCATCAAAATGCCATTTAAAATCTCTAATGGCATTGCAGAATCGAATTATTAAATCTATAACACCCAATCTAAGCCTTTCTATTATACAGTGTTATCAACTTTCTGGTGTGCTCCCAATCTCGTTTTTACTTACTTTTAGATTGTTGCTTGCTTATTATTTCAATGATAAATATAAAGTTATAAATGATATCAGTAGTGTGAATCTCCGTCATAGAAATAGATATTTAGTGCCCTCCTATATAAACAAGTACGGAATGAGAACTTTAAAATTTATAATCCCTTATGAATTCAACAAGTTGCCATCAAATTTAAGTGATTTAAATAGCCTTAGTTTAGTTAAGTTTGCAAAGAGTGGATTTTGTTAAATTTAACGTTAGAGTAATTGGGAATTTGTATTGCGTGTTCCAACTAATTTATTCTGTGTTTTTATTTATATTGTACCCATCTCATATTTTTTTTTCTCTTTATATATGTTTGTTTTTCAGTTTTTGTCGTTCAGTTGTTTTTTTGTATATTATTTGACTTTTTGGTTATCTGCCATTACGGTTTAATCATTTGTGTGTACTTTTCTTGTTTATGCCACAGATAAGCCCTTTTAAGGGCTTTGTGGATTTTATAAAGATGTTAAAATGTTGTGTGCTTTTGTTTAAATGATAAGTTGATAACTGTTATAATAAAAAAAAAAAAAAAAAAAAAAATTATTATTATTATTATTATTATTATATTATTATTATTATTATTATTATTATTATTATTATTATTATTATTATTATTATTATAATTATTATTATTATTATCATTATTATTATTATTATTATTATTATTATTATTATTATTATTATTATTATTATTATTATTATTATAATTATTATTATTATTATCATTATTATTATTATTATTATTATTGATTGCGAAGAAAACCAACGCTATTAAAAACACTAACATCCTTCAGGGCGTAGTACGTGGAGCAGATCTGAACATTTTTATTAGTGAACATTTATCCCCACACTATCGTAATCTTTTTTGGCTCACTAAACAGAGGGCTAAAGTGACTGGGTACAAGTTTGTTTGGTTTCGTAAAGGAAATATATTTGTACGAAAAGACGAGCATACGCCTGAAGTGTTGAAAATAAAAACAGCAGCTGACATTGATCAATTAGAGTGAATCGCTCGTGTGTATGGATTTAATAAATAATGATTGGGAAGAAATTGAATGTGAAATTACAGATGACTTAAATGGCTGGTGTTATAAAAATTGTAGTGGAATTATTGCCTTACACCTAAATATAAGATCAATCAACACGAATTGGGATGAGCTACTAATTGCCTTACAGGACCAAGTTAAAAAATTTCATATTTTAATTCTCAGTGAAGTGAATTTGTTGGAAGAATGTTCTTTGTTTCATCTCGAAGGGTATACTCGTTTTTGTAAATTACGGGTTAATAAGAGGGGTGGTGGGTTAATGTTATTTGTAAATAACAACATAACATTTAAAAAAAGAGAAGTGTTATTTAATAATTTTGAGGGTATTGCTGGCGAATTGACTGTGGAAAATGAGATAATATCGTTGTTATGTGTTTATAGACCACCTGGTTACAGCACAAAGGTAGATTATATAAATGAAATAGAAACTTATTGGCAGGAAAACAAAAACAAATATTGTATCTATTTGGGTGACATTAACATTGATACACTTGATTACCGAGATGATAAAGTTCAACTTTATCAGGCGATGTTGGCAACCAACGGATTCATTCAATGCATCACTAAACCGACACGGGAAGAGATTGTGAATGATAGGCTTAGTAGTACATGTTTAGATCATGTTTACGTACGGGGCATTGACCTAAATGTAAAGTCAGCTGTTTATACGACGAAAATCAGTGATCACTATTTAGTACTTATATCGACAAGTATGGGGGAAAATAACACTGGAGAACAGTCAGCAGCACCTCTAAAAATGTGTATTGACGAGAGAAAACTATTAGGTATTTTAAAAGGTATCAAATGGGGGAATTTATTAGTAGCAAATAATTGTAATGTTTTATATGACGCGATATATTGTAACTTTAAAGTAGCGTACGGAAAGGCGACATACTCTAAACATTCTACAAGAAAACAAAGAGTTAACAAAAGCTGGATGACAAAAGAATTACTCGGCTTACTAAAGGAAAGAGATAATGCATTTCAAAAATGGAAAAAATGTCCACAGCTATCGGTTTATAAAAGTGTTTATAAGAAAAGCTACACTATTCTTAGGAATAATGTAAACAAAAAAATAGTAGAAAGGAAACGACAATACTATCAACATTTAATAGAAAGAAATAGATATAGTATAAAGGATACGTGGCAAAATATTAATAATCTGGTTGGTAGGAAAAAGCAGAACACAGTAGAGGAAGTAATACATAAATATCTCGGCAAAGGTGACACAATTCATAATGTAGTTGACAACTTTGCAAGTACATTTGTTGAAGATATTGAAAATATAATTCACCGTTGTGACATCCGATGTGTGGTCAACGATACGATAGGCGGTGGTGAACGGCAGATACAGTCAATGTATATTCCTCCTATTAGCGTAAATAAAGTCACTGAGATAATAAACAGTATGAATAGCGATAAACAGGCTGGCATTGATGGTATTAGAATGAGAGACCTGCAAAATATTGTACATGAAATAAGTCCAGTAATTGCATTATTTATAAATCTGTCTTTAAAGGAGGGAGTGGTTCCTGATACACTAAAAGTGTCAATCATTAGACCTATCTATAAAAAAGGCGATCATTTAGATTATAAAAATTACAGACCTATTGCCATTCTCTCAAGTATTGAAAAAATATTAGAACGTTATGTGGCTGACTGTTTAATAAATTATATGACTAAATTTAATATCATTAACAGAGAGCAATATGGATTTCAAAAAGGAAAAAGCACAGTAGACTTGTTAGAAAAATTCTCTGACTTAGTTAACTCTAAGTTAAATGACAACTTTCATATTTTATGTATGTTTGTTGATTTTAAGAAGGCTTTCGACACTCTTGACCACAGAATACTTTTAGATTCGTTGGACAGAATAGGTGTGAGGGGTAAAGTATTAGCGTGGTTTGAAAATTATTTGTTTAACAGGAAACTAATAGTAAAAATAGGGGAAGTTTATAGTAAAGCTAAAACAAGTAACAGTGGTGTACCACAGGGGTCAATTTTAGGACCCCAGCTTTACTTAGTATACGTGAATGTCATGGTAAAATATATTGTCAAGTGCCTTTCTTTCTTCTATGCGGACGATACAGCATTAATAGCAATACACAAGAACCTGAAAGTAGCAGAAGCGAATTTGCAAAGCGATTTTCTAAATATGTTAAAATGGAATCACGATGTGAGACTGATTATAAATACAGAAAAAACTAGAATCGTTCATATTTGTCTACCCCTTAACTCTGATCGGAATGCCACAATAACTGTTCACGCCCATAATTTCGAATGTCTACATCGAAACGCCGGCAATCACAGTACCGTACAATGTTCATGTCACACTACCATCGCTTCAGTTTACAGTCATCCATATCTAGGTTTAGAAATAGATCAAAAATTTTGCTGGGACATGCAAATTTTAAAAATATGTAAGCGCCTAAGATCTTGTGCTCATCAGCTTTATGCTCTAAGAGACTTTTTACCATTTAAACATTTAAAAATGGTGTATGTCGCTCTTGCGGAATCCGTCATTTCGTATGGGATATTAGCTTGGGGAAACGCCTCCCACTCGCAACTTAAAAACTTAATTTCCATACAAAACAATATATTAAAGATGATGAGCACAAGAGGGAAAGCAGAAAGTAGTATTAGTGTACATGATTTATATTTATTATTTGATGTCTTGCCAGTAAGAGAAATTTTTATATACAAGCTAATATTAAAATACTTTTTCGAACAACAATACAAAATTCCTATTGTTCATGATACTGCAACTCGGGCAATAAGTGCTGGTATGTATAGGTTACCACTAGTTAATAACAAATATGGAAATAGATCATTAAGTTATTGTTTACCTTTGTACTTTAATAAAATGCCAATGGAGATTAAAATAGTAGACACGTTCGTGGAATTGAAAAGTAAATTAAAAATGTATTTGATTCATAATATAATATTGTAGTTATTTTTAATTTACTAGTTCAATTAATCAAGAGTGATATTTTTATTACATTGCGTAGTGTCATGTTTTTTTTATTTGTAATGCATTTATATTTTTTTATTTTTTTTTTCAGTTCCATTACTATTTTGTGTCGAATGGAACATACCATATACTTTAGTTATTTAGTTCAGAAGTGTTATACTGTGTTTTTTTAAGTTAGATTAAATCCACAGATAAGTTGCTTGTGCAACTTGTGGATGTCCGGATAATATTATGCAACTAATTATGTAATGGGACAAATGTATATTGTAAATAAAAAAAAAAAAAAAAAAAAAAAAATTATTATTATTATTATTATTATTATTATTCCCAAAATTTCCCCTTATTATATAGATTTCCCCTTATTAACAACTATAATAACTTATCAAACAGTTCGAAACAGGAAAAATGAACGATCCTAAATGGTCCAAGATCAATTTTGAAAATGGTTTATTGATGCTGCAGCATCCTATAAAGGGTACACAAAAAAGCAGATTTGCACAGTACAACAGTACGCGAAACATAGATATATTAAATTGTAAATATCAATAATAGTCAGAAAATTTACCCTAACTGTGAGTATCCATTATTCCTCAATCCTCAAGTTTATGTGCTGGTGTTCTTGCCTTGAGCTACCAGGACCACATAACTATCTCTTTGGGGTGATTGAGGGGTTGAGGACCTTAAGGCGTTCTTAGGGCCTAACGCTTCAAGGATGACATGTTTTAGTCAATCATTGCTTCATATCTCATGAATCATGATTATGTTTGGGCTTTATGTCTCACATTTAGACTCCGGTGACAATGGAAATGAAACCCAGAACGCAAGAATCATGGCTTACCACACCAACGCCAATCAACTATGCTCACTACACCGACTAAATGATCGACATGGCCAACCAAAGTGAATGTATTCGAAAGAAATAAAATATGCAAGAAATGCATCAAAGAATCAGATATACGGACCAATAATTATAAAGTATTTTAAATTCTCTTAGTATTTTCGTTGTTGTTTTAGTTTCCGCCACAGCTAAATCGCTCTGCATAACAAATCAGCGAAATCGCTGACCTATACAGCCAGCAGCATAGCTAATCAGAACACTTGTGTAAAAGAAAGAAATGTTGGTATATGGTCGCTGTTGAAACGTACGCGAATAGATCCTACACTTTGTGTGGCGGATTACATTATGTATTTACGAAGAGGTAAGTAAAGAGAGAGAGTGTATGCATGGCTATGAGCAAATCAAATAGTTTTGTTTCGTGAATTATTTAATTTTTATGGTTACAATGGAAAACTTTCTAAAGTGAAATTTAAATTTAAATTTTATACTGAAATCCCAACATTGCACACCATGTATCCCTGTGTGTTTGATGTTAATTAATCTTATTTGAAAGTTATCTCGGTGGTTCTCAATGTAGATGCTGATTACTGTAACTTATTTATCTGCGGTGGGTGACGGACAAGTGAATGGAATCATTTTCTCCGTCCAGATGATATCACTGACGGTATCGGGGTAGATAACTGACCATTGCTCTCAAATAGATGTAAAACAACTCTCCACCATTCTTCTTCTAGTTGAAGAATAAAGAGGCAGCTCATTATTTAGTACACAAAGCCGTTTCTCCTTGAGTTTCTTTGAACAGGAGAAGACTACGTGCCGGCTGCCGGGACTAGTTTTCCTCATCTAGTTACTCATTACTATCACTGATGAATACATTACTTATGACCCGTTAGTTTAAAAACAAATTGTTACTTAAAAGTCAAACCCCACTAACATAAGTACATTCACTTACATTCACTCTCTGAGCGTGACTACTAGCGTGATATACTATTATAGGGTTTTTGGATAGCTAGGAAGGAATGTCTGAGGGCTGTTTGTACGACGGAAAATATCCAGTCTGGATGCAGACCAGTGGTAACTGGTTGTATCGAACCCGTGACCTCTAGAATTAGTCTCGCGTGTATACATCTTACCCAAACAAACATAATTTATTAGCCTTCTATAATTCGATATATGCGCGTCAAATGTTGTTGTCTTGCCTACAGCAGCACCTAACGTGTTCTTTCTGGCGAGTACATGTTTTTCCGATACCTTGTTCTGTGGGGAGCAAGAAACTGGCTCAAATTGAGTCACTTCTTCATTATGTGGGTCTGTTTTGTATCGCTGCAAGTGGTTGACTTTTTATTACTAAAACGAAATGATTCTGTGGTCCACACCGCCCACAGAAGGCTGCATTCTTTCTCCTCTGACCGAACACATGGCCCGAGTACATGTGTAGTTTGTATCATGTTTCACATCCCCCCACTCAGGGGTGAGGCTGGAGGGTTCACGAAGACCGGCTCGGCATTCCCAGGCCCTCATCCCCAAACACATACCATCGAATGGATATCAAGAATATGTAGCAGTGTCGTTTACCTTTGTATGTATTTCAATGTAAGTATATTCTGTTTATAGCTTTACTTCATTACCTTGTATCTGTTTGAGATCTTTTCTACAACGAATGTGTTGTAGACATAGAATACTTTTCAGATAGCTCTGTGGTAATTTGAACAAATGTTGACTTATGCTCGAACTAAAACTGCATTGCCGACCGGAAACCGGAGATCCCACCAAAGATCACTATGTATGTATTCTCACTATACCGACACACATATCTTTATGTAACCATTGCCATTTTCGAAAGCACCTATATGTAATTATTTTCAGACAGAATTTTTAGAACTCTATTGCATGGATGCTTATATAATATGGTGCCAGTTATTAAAATCAAAATGGAGCATAATATATTTATACCCAGGGGCGGATTTAAGAAAAAGGGCCCGGTCGGCATTGATGATTGTAGTAATTACGTGGAGATGAGATAGCGCGGAATAGCAGGAGTCTGGGGCGAAGCCCCAGACGCCGGAAACAATTTCGATAAGAAGTTTGATGAAATTTGTAAAAAAGAGCCTTGTCGGTAGGAAACTTTTCCCCGAAAAATAATTTATTTTACTGTCCCCATTTTAGCTTGAAATAGCTACTGATGTGACTAAATCGACGCCGGTTTAAGCAGTAGTTTGGTTTTCAAAATTAACACTTGAGAACACCTGAAAAACAAACTCTACTTGAGAAATGTTCGTGACGTAATTCGGACACATGTTCTTGTTGCACTGTGGGGATACCAGGACACAGAGATTTTTAATATCAACCGACGTTTAATCGCGTTTACTTACTTCACCAACACGTGCTGATTTAATCGCACTTGAACATACCTTCCTCTCAGCAAAAAATGCTAATTTTGTTTGTTTAGGGTCACTGTCCGCACTCGATAAAAGAAAACGTTCCTTATCTTTCTTTACATTTTTGACAGCCTGGTTTATGTTTGTATTTGTCTTTCGAACCTGGAAGTGGCCCAATTTCAATACCACATGCTAGAGTAAAATATATGTAAAATAACAATTCAATTACTAACACACAAAAGGAATCAAACGAAAACTGCCCCACGGAGAATAACGCTCACACACAATTGCACACACTGAAGCGCAATATTTTGCAAGAACTACTTGACTTCCGTCCATTGCCAAACTTATAATACAACTGAGCTACGAACACGTGTTTAGACACAACAAGCCACCCCCACCCGACCCATTGACCACCTACATAACTAACTGATTTTCCTCGAACTTTGAAATATGCGGATCCGCTTTTATGTTTACGAAGCGTTGTTTTGTTCCTCAGAACGGTGTAAATCTGTTTTGATCATGAAAAGATCTTGTCCCGCTGTCCCTACCCTTATCTTCTAACAAGTAACAACCTGTCGTTATTGTGAAAGGCCCACACTAAACTCTTCAAATAATTTATGCCAATTGTAGCTTCGTTTCAGTTTCATTGTCAATTTCAACAAATAGAAGCTGAGTAGAGAACAACTACATACAGTTATGATTATCAGCAATGGGGGTCTGGGGGGGCCCCGACCGGGTCGGGGCCCGGTCGGCATTGGCCGACCTCACCACCCGTTAAATCCGCCCCTGCGGTCCTATTAGGTCTATATCCTTACATCCTTTAACTATACCTAGACCGTGTATTGTATTATTATTTAAGTTCTAAACTGAAATCACTTCAGTGATCTGGCAGTGATAATCGAGAACAAATGCAGCAGCGGGTAGACTGAAGTGCAAAGCTACTCAACATACGGAGTTCCACATAACTGATATTCCGCTCAGGGGTTGCGGGGTATTCTGTTCTTCTGTACAGAGTATTTTAGTGAGGTGCTCTTGGTTTAGATGTACACTATTATATACACCTCAGATTTTGCGTTACAAACGAAATTAATTGTTGAAATTCCCCTTTCACAAACATAATAATATATTGAATAATTAATATTTTGTTTACTTCACGGTCTAGACCGTGGTTTACTTGGATACATTATCACACCGCAAGCTATAACGATGGTTACGGCCCTCCATAATAAAACACACGATTTTGAATCTTCAGATCTGTGGAAAATTGACTTTTTATAAATTTAACATGTCGTTGCGAAATCATCAATTGTGTCGTAACAGATTCATGATAACCATAAAAGCGATGCACACTCTTTGTTTATTCGTCAATTACAAACAATTACTTAGAAATAAATAATATATTTTAACATAAAAATTGTTTTTTTGCGGCTATAACCACCCCTGATCCGATTTTTTTTGGAAACAGGTGTGATATATCATACATAGAGCAATAGAATAAAATCTGTGTCAGTGCAGAGAATTTGCTCGTGGTTCGCAACAGGACTGGAGACAGCCAGTTGACTGTGTATGCTCCACTCCACTCCAGCTCATCGCTAATGTAAAAAGAGGGATATTCTCAGTGCAAAAATGTTACGAAATTTTCATTTTATAATTATATCTTTAGAATACTACACGAAATCGAAAATCTAAGTCTATATATAGCGCACTGCGCAATGGTTCTCCTACAGACAATGATAAATACATACAATACAATGTTATAATCGCTAATCGGGAATCAATAGGGTATTATTTAGAATGTTGATTATTCAGTACAAATAACAACTATACTGGGCCCGGATTCACAAGAGGTCCTAAGTATTTTTTTTTGTCTTATCTCTTAGACCGACCTAACTTTGAATCTCTTGTGAATCCAGGAAAATATCTTAGATCAGATTTTAAAAGATATTATTGGAATGGTCATTTTGTACTTGTTCTCACCAGGAATTAGTAACTTCTTCGTGTGACCTTGCTCGTTGCAAGAGGTCCAAAGTTAGACCAGAAAAAGACTTAGGACCTCTTGTGAATCCGGGAAACCACAGTGCGCTGTATATAGATTCAGATTTTCGTGTATAGCATTCTTGAGAATTAGTTAAAAAATGAAAATGTTGTATGAATTTAAACGTGATACCATCCTTTCCCGTTAACGGCGTTACTCAATTACGTCACACTGTAGAACGGTGTTACTTTCAAAACCCACATTTCCACAATCAAGATACTTTTTATCTATCCCGAGACGAACGAAGTCGAACTCTTACCGACGAACCGTGCAGACTTGAGACTCGTGAACGAGGCTAATCGAGTCGTAGAGAGCGTGACTCGAGATGAAGAGAACGGGAGGGCGGGAGGACGGGAGGACACCGACTAGAGGAAGTACACTGATACAAAATAGTGCTTTGAAACCAATGAATACAATTCAGTATTCACTAGAGATAAGGATGAAGAGATTTGTTAGCGTTCACTTTGATGACGTGTAAATTTAGTCGGCAAGATACGCAAAATCCAAATAACGAAGTATACCAATCAGCATGCGCACACCATTCTCAAGCTTTTATAATTTGACGAAAACTTGCTCATTTATTATTATTGTCATCATTATCATTATCATTATCATTATCATTATCATTATCATTATCATTATCATTATCATTATCATTACTATTATCATTGTCATTGTCATTATCATTATCATTAACATTATCATGATCATTGTCATTGTCATTGTCATTATCATTATTATCATTATCATTATCATTATCATTAACATTATCATTATCATTATCATTACGATTGCTATCATAATATCGTGCAATATAATTAGGCCTATCTGGTGACACCCCAAAACTACGATAGTACGAAACACGCAAGTGATTGAAAGGAAGTAAGAAAAATAAACACGAAGAAAGGGGAACGGTAAGCGTGCTGCTCAAAGCGTCCCCCCCCCCCTTCTCACAAACCACATGAATAGTAAAGAACATTCATTCATGTATAGAACTTCATTCAAAGGTCAATAAATAGGCAATGTATCTGCATTATGATAAATAGTCATATCAGCCCCCCCTTCTTTCCCTTTCATTCTCACAATCAGGCCCTAATGCTGTGCCTGATTAGCGGCAATACAACGTTTTAGCGCCAGCCTGGCACAATGTAGGTTCGATCCCCTGTGATTAATCTTGAGTATCGCTAGTCAGAGCTCATGATCTAATAATATCTCTCGTAACTAACTAATATCTCTCGTAACGTAAGTAACGAGAAATATTGTTAGATCATGGTCAGAGCTGGACATGGTATCGAAAATAAGTTATTGTTTGTATTTTGTACTTTTACAAAAGACTTCGCTTATCAACATAAATTTAAAAATTATTTGCCAGTATTATCAACAATCCATGCATTGCAAATGCAAACCAGAAAGCAAATAGCGGCAGAAAATGAAGCGGTTGGGCAGTAGTGGAGCGGTGAACTAGTTCTGGCTCGTGCGAGACTCGTATTTGAGATGTTGCGGGTTCGATTCCAACGACTGGCAAGTTAATCGCAAGTGTTTTCCGAGGGTTTCTTCATCATCATAATTATGATCGAGATGAATTATGGGATTTGGTCCTGTAACTTCCGTTATGCATTGCGTATCTACCACCCTTGTAGCCTAGCCTTATATCTCTTCAAGAGAGATTGATTAATTGATTAATATTTAGTTTGACGTTCCATATTTTTGCAACTTGGTTAATCGAGACGATGAATGGGTGAAATATGAAGATTAAGATGTTTGGAGAAAAGGGGCAAGTAGGAGGGCGGGGAGGAAAAGGGAGGAAGAGGACACGTCCAAATTACCACCACTTGCAATTTAAAGTTAGACGTTTTCCCCGAGGTTTTCCTCAGTCATGAGATGAAACGTGGGATCTAGTCCTATAACTCCCCTTGTACATTTTCTACCTTCCATGCACCCTAACATTCTGCTACATTTTCAAGTCCCCTGAATAGGGGTAGGCCAGCAAGTGTACCCTACAATATTCAACCTAACAGTTTGTGATTTTACATGTGAAAATAACATTAGTAGAGTTTTGTCTAGCGGTTCTTGTATCACATTGTAACATAACATTGTTATATGTCTCGGTACTTTGAGCAGAAGGTGTTGGCCGGTCGGAGTCTCATCTGGGGCAAACTTTAATTGTTATCGCTATTAGATTAGATACGTCACGCAATTAGTGTACCAACACAATGCGCACAGTTCTGTGTAGATCCAGTCATATCTTGCATTAATAATGAATGCATGAATATATTATTATGTTGCGTGCAATTTAAGGAATCGGTTATAACACAATTTTGAAAAGTTGTTTCTATGCTACATCTGATAGGAATTGCAAATTGGTCAACTTCGCGGTCTCTATTTGTCCAACTTGGCACCGAAAGGTAATTTTAATGTTGAAAATACACGTGAGGAAAGTTGTAATAGGAGGAAGTAACTTCCATTTATACACGATTACTAAGTGTGACGAAATGTTAGGTACAGTAAGTAATATAAGTAACGTTTAATTACGGACAGACTGATGTCATGGTGAGTTTACCTTGATGCTGTGTCGACATCTTAACGGGAAATGTGGTCCGAGTTTTCCCTCCGGCCCGGAAACTAACTCCTCCTTTCTCTTCCTTAGGTTCCTCCGGTGCCACTTCAACTTCCGGTACCGGTACCACTTGTGGAGGCGCACTCACATGAAGATCGTCGTACCACTCTGACTCCTGACACTCCCAATTGTCAAACTCATCCTGACAATGCGCTTGTAAATCGTCACAAAGCCGAGTCTGTTGCTCTCGAATATATTGTTGCGTTTGAAGATATTCCAAATGTTGTCGATGTTGTTGTTCTTGATAACGTTGCACTTGTTCCTTGATGTTTTCTTCTATCTTCTTCTGTTGTGTTTCGTATCTTAGTTTCTGTTTGAAGTAGAACTCGCCGTGACGTCGCCGAAACTGTTGGATCTGTTGTTGAAGATCGGGATGGAACTCTTGCTTGAGATATTCTTGGACCTCGCGCTGTTGAGAGGACTGTTGATCGGACACGACCTCGTACTCCGGCGTGTTTGCCTGAATGAACGACTCGAACATGTGTGACGGGAAGCGCCAGGACACTGGAGGGAGAGAAGGGGGAGGTGAGGGGAGGGTCAGGGATGGGTGTTGCGGCTCCATGACCTTGCGATGGTCACCAAAACACACTAATCGAGCGATATCTATCCCGTTACACCTGCCAGCTGACCGATGTTCTTCAGTGGGTCGGCGTGCCGACACTGAGCCGTAGAGCCACAAGCCGCAGTAGCTGCCTGCATGCTTACATGCAAAGCGTATCGGACCGCGGAACTCAACCACTGGAAACAACTTACGTTATGTTGGTGGGCAACGAAAATAGGCTAATAGAAGCCACAAGTCGTAGTAATGAGCATTTTCTTTACTTGCACAACGCGTATTGCCGCCCCCCTCACTTGTGCGAGTGCTCCATATTCGTAACACAAATGGGCGAAGTGTGGTTCCTACGGCGGAAGTCGAAGACATCGAGTTGTTGAAACTCATTCCGGTTGGGTGTAATCGTTGAAAGAATTATCTACGCTTGAATGAAAACGTTCAACAATAGAGGTCTGCACGACTACACCCACTCAAAGCAACATACTGTTATAAGTAATGTTATTGATATTTGTTTTGTTTTTTAATTGAGCTAGCACTGATGTTTTTAGTTGGCATTGTGGGCTCTCATTACACAGTGGCGGTACCCAAACATTTTCCCAGGGTTGGGGGGGGGGGGAGCAGGGAAAGTATAGAGGGCGCAAGGAAAATTGGGAAGAATAATTTTTATCACATTTGCCTCCACCAGCAAATATTATTTTTGACGAGTCCCACCTGGACCCGGTGAAAAACAGGTTCAAAATAGCTCTGCCTGTCGTACAAGCAGACCAAGGTACTAATGCCGATGACCTAACGCTTCATTACGTAGATTAGCCATTAATAAATATAATTAATCATTCATTAGATGGCATTACAGCCTGAATGATGTACGAACTAATGTAGCTCTACTTGCCCATATCCTGATGAACAATAACGTGTCCAGTGCATTAACTGCCTCTGCCACACATCACGGCAACATCACATGCAAATCAATATTCAATGAAACGGCACAATTTTCCTATTTTAAAGTCCACGAAAATAGCACTTACGAGCCATCGATTGCAATCCGGAGAAGTGGGAGAGAGGGGGGGGGGGGGGGTTCAAACTTTGGCCCTCCCCGAATAGTGCCTTGCCTCCACTTCAACATGCTTCAAACATGTATGACGTTGACTAGTACGACGATATTATGGGGAATTCGGTGCCGTCCCGTAGAACCAAAATGAAAGTCTCAATACAGATAGGTCCCGTCATCAACCTCTGTCGAGCAGTTGACAACGAGAACGAAAATGCTACACATCGCTGGCAACCGTCGGCTAGCTAGAGAGGTCAGCCGCTCAACAACCTGATCTTATTGGCATGTCATTCGACAGCAGCGGTGACTTTGGAGGACAAAATGGAAACATTAATTATACACTACACTAGTAACCGACAGCTGGCACCCATTTCGGGCAATTTATAACCTCACCCCCCCCCCCCTCCCCTCCCCGCCAGTTACAATTTCTCGTTATCATCATTCCTTTTTGACACGCGTGATCAAGCAATTTTGTCCACGATAATTCTCACAATCATCAAAGTTGTATAAATTCATTGTCTAATATTTTAGCGCATTTGCAGAGTGGAAAACGCACTCAATTAAACTTCTGTATACGCACAATGTAAAGTAATTAATCAAGAAATTTGAAGACGAAAAGGAACACAGGACTCGTCCAATGTATGATGCGAAGTAAGTTTGTATTTGTACAAAAATAACAATGAAATCAACATTAAACAACTAAAACAAGTACTTCAGTTTTACAGTGAGTTCCCTTTCTTTTAGTCGAAGAATTTGTAAATATATAATAAAAAATATAAATATAAATCAAATAAATAAATAAATAAATAAATAAATAAATAAACAATAAATATAATATATAGTTTTGTTTCCTAGTTGGGTGAAAAAGGTTACTGTCTCAGTTCATAGAAAAACTAAAACCATACAGTTAAATAAATCCTCATTATTAATTATTACAATTATATAATTATGCTTTGATAGGGAAATTGTTCATACATTTTAAGATGAACTCGGAAATCCGATCAGCCAGACTGGTAGATTTTGAACACACTTTGCTATGTAGTTTTCAAGCAATTATTTCTTATAAAACACAACATAGGGATATGTTAGAATTTAGAATGTTTGAAGATGTTGCAACGAAAACAATTAACGTTACGGACGTTGCAAACGCATACATACAATTACAAGTTCTTTGATCTATTGTAATGAGACAGACACTTTCTCTTTAAGTATATTCAAACATGAATGTATGTGCGCTGCATTTAGACATACTTTACGATGGTGAGTGCAACAATGAGGTAGACTAAATACTTATAGGTCGCTGCAACTTGCAACTGTGTTCGACCCTCGGTTAGGTAAACGTTTCTTGTCAGAAAGTATCGTGAATGTGTCAATCAATAACAAAAATAAATTAATACATTCACATTTAGAGTATATATCCACTCAGTAACAAGACTGATTTTCAATGGGGGACTTAAATTTAAACTTTAAAGCGACTAAACCAACCCTGTAGGCTCCAAACACCATCGACGAGTGATCGATAATTAATCAATATCAATCAATATGTGGGCAGTTTATGCATTGGTTCAATAGGAAATACGATACCCATATATACGTGAATCTTATGTGTGGCCCCGAGAACCTCAAACACGATTATTAACATTGTCACTTTATCGAGTTGTGATTCAGACAAACTTTGAATGAACACAATATATATATGACAACATAAATTGACCATAACTAAATAACCTAACCGTTATATTATGATTTAACATCTTTCTCAATTGGTTATAAGAATAAGGTGTAAGTCATATGGTTTATGGAATATGTGTAAGAAATGAAAAGCATTGAACTTATTGTGAATATGCTTTACTTAAACACTGTTATAATTATGTATCAAATAGATATTACATCAATATAGACTAGTGAAAGTGAATGCACTATACTCAGTGGTATTTCAACCCTATTGCACAAAACTATAATTATTTTAAGTTACCGGATATGGCTCCTACGCAGTAATCGATACATTAAGGATAAGGGCATATTTGTAAAACCAACCCTCATACAAGTTTGTTGCATCCAATGGTACAGGCCACAGGGTTCGCGATTCCCGGCTTTTCTTTTACTTTGTAACTTGTAACTTGGTGTACATGTGAACGGTGACTTTGGAGCCGTCATAGTAACGAAGCACATAATCAATAGTATATATGAATTACCCCTAATGAAAATCAGTTTTGTAACCGAGTGCGCGTCCTTAGACTATACAAATTCATTTATTTTGTTTATTTTTGAGTTTTTATTACTATAGCGGGTGATGGACTGAAGAATGGAAATAAATATGATATTATTTGGTTTTGTGCTCCACCCTACCTTCGGTTACATCGTGGATGTATTACAGTAAGAGAACAGAAGACCACAGAGGTCGATGCAGTTGATCGAGGTCTTCTCTGGCCCCAGGTCTAAGTTATAATGAGTGGCGAAGGTGATGCATTATTGATGCACAAACGACGTGGACAGTTGGTCCGCTATCTTGTGTGGTTAGGGCGCTAGAGTGCAGGTATTTTTAGTTTGACATAGTTTGAAGCTCCACCCCCCCCCCCTCGTTATGTGACCACCACCCACCATAACAAATGGGACTGATTATAAAGAATAGAATATGAAATGAATAAATGCGATTTGATTGTCGGGTTGTCACGGGGGAAAGGGGGGGAGGAGTTACATAGCGACGGAGGGGAGCAGCAGGCGAGCGTCAAACTAAGAAAATCTTAATTCTAGTCCAGCCCAATCTTTCAACCTCTTCTATCGCCTCCCAATCATCATCTCAACGACTAAGCAGAACATTAAAACACACTAAAATACATTTTAAAGCTCAAATGTCTTTAAGTTAAAACATAAATACCCAAGTTCTCCTGCAGTTTTGGTAAAACCAATGAAAGTAAATAATGAATTGAATGAACGAAGAAGGATATTGGATTTGAAGGATTCAATAGGTGTTTGGCAAAATCATTAATTCCGATTAAAATATACAGTTTACGACAGTATTCCGTCGTTACATAGATCTATAGGGTTAACATAATTTTAACATCCAAATCCGACTATAATAATAAGTAGGACTATTTTAATGTTACTCCATGGTAATTATTCTCATGCTTATACGACAGAACTGAGTGCAATAGTACACTATATGTACGAGACGAGACAATTACTACAGTCCCATTCCCTAGTTCAAATTATTTACTCTGTCTTTGATAATTTCTCCTCATGTAGGCCCTACTCCACACAAAAAAATACCCCTTTCTTTTTTTACTAATCAATAATCAAACATTGCGTTGCCCTCGCTGCACACTATTATATACCAGTCATACACACAGAGCCGTTGCATGCATGTTCGCAACCGCTTCGTTGTAGGTAAACTAAATAATTTACAGTGGTCTGTATGTTACACACGAGTAGGATTGTTTCTTTGTTATTGTCATGAGAATCGATTGAGGGTATGTTTACCTGGAGGCGGCTGAGCGAACACCGCCGCCTACAGAACCATTAGCGATTGAAATCGAGCGATATACGTGTTAACGTCAATTATTAGAGTAGATGTTTTTATGTGACCTTTATAGCGGCTCATGCGCCAGTCACCATTAGTAGTTCGATGTGGAAGGACGCGTCCTAGCCCGTCGGTGAGCGAGGATTACATCTTGTAAGGGAGGGTGGTTTACATCCGCCCGGGGGTGCAGATTAAAATGATAACTCCTCGGGCTAAGCTGATGAGGGATATATTTCAGTTCATTTGTCTTTCAGAAGATTTAGAGAAACCATCTGTGTTCTGTGAATTATAGTGCTAAATTGATTACAAATATGTAAAACGACCAATGGGTTAATGACCTGATTGTGTGTTTAACATCGGAACGAATAGTGAAGGATGAAGAATAACATTTTCAACGTGTTTTGTTTTTTTAATTATTTAGGAGCGCAACACAAAGTGCCGTTTTGATGTGTGCGACGACCGACTGGAAGTGAGGATTCTGGCCAGTTTGTTTCCATGTCTTGGGTTTGGCACAGGTTCAGAAACACCTTCAGATCACCAGACAGCGATGACATTGAAGAAATCATCGTTGACTCGATTAGCAGAGTACGTTCGCTTAGTTGTTGGCTTTGTTTGCTTTGTATCCTGTCCTCCTTGTTTACCACACCACCTGACCATCACACTCTGAATTCAGGATTGGGATCTGAATAAAATAGACAATTTTCGAAATGCTTTATGACCCTTAAAGCCGCATTCACATAAATGACTATTGATTATTGACTATTGACTATTGACTATGATTATTGACTACCCAAAGAAAGATATGAACACTACACAACTAATTTCTTTGACACGTATGATCTGCCACCTAGAACAAATGAATCGAACTGATTGACAAACAACGAGCTGTCAAAATAATAAAATTGCAACATTATGAAGAAAACGAGGTATGGCGATAGTAACTGTTCACCAGTTAAAACGTTTAATGATGGGCAACCAAGTTGTGAAGGTTTTGTATGTTTCTTGTTTGTTTTGAAGATTTGTTTTCAAAATAAGAATATTTTATTGTTTGACAGCTTCATAAAAATAATAAATAAATAATATTCACCGGAAATAGTCAAAAACAAATATACACTAGACAGTAATTGAGTAGTGGTATTGACTTCCGTTGCTCCACATTCATTGGCTGAACGCGAACGTTGTGATTGGTTGTAACTATGACTTCGAGATATTTTCAATTCGTTAGTCAATAGTCAATAATCAAAAGTCAAAAGTAAAGTTGTGTGAACGTCAGCACGTATCGCCTATGGTTCAATTCGCTTAGTCAATAATCAATAGTCAATAGTCAATAGTCAATAGTTACTAGTCATTTATGTGAACGCGGCTTAGGACTGAGTTAATCACGGTACTCTAAAATTTGAATGCAACATTGGACAACAATTGTTTTTCCATCATCTGTTATTCTTGATTTTATATTTTTAATTGTTGCGCATTGCTGTAATTGAAGATTCGAATTCAGCAACGAGCAACGTTCAAGCTCAGATTTAATATAATCTCGGTTTGGTCAGGGCCGGATTAAGACATTTGGCGCCCATAGGCTAAAAAGTAGATGCGCCCCCCCCCCCCCCCTAAATTTCAACATGCTAAAAAACATATGCATGCATTTTAGGTAAAAAAAAAGTAGGCAACTAATACATTGCAACTCACCACGGTCTACTATTAGTAGACTGTGCAACTCACCAAATTGTATAATTTCACCGGCCCTAGTCTCGCCCGTTGAAACGTTAGGAGTATCCTCGGCATTCAGAGCATTTCGGCGCTTATAGGGGGGGGCGTTTTAGCGCCCCCTAATTCTTCGGCGCCCTAGGCTCCAGCCTAGTTAGCCTTTGCCTTAATACAGCCCTCATGGTAACAATGGCTTCAATAAACATTACATTCAAAATGCATGGTAGTCGCCATGTTGGTTCGTAATCGTAGCCAATCTCCGATTAACGGCTAATCGGAGACTAAAAGTTTGGTGAAACCGGCCCTTCGAGAACAGTAATTAGAAGATTTATCATCAAAACCTATCTAATGGTCCTATATATCACGTTGAAAATGATCTTTTGTGTTTGGCAAGTTTTCCGTTTTCTCAATTCATCTTTCTGTCTAAATATACACTTCAGAATTCAGATTATCCCCTCCTCCGCATAAAACTGATTTCAACGTAATTTGTATTGACATGTTCTTTCTTTCTTGGCTTAGGAATAAGTAAACGGTGACTTTGGAACCGTCCTAACAACGAAGCACTCAATAAATTCGAAGTTGTTCTGAATCGGCCTTGTTGATTCTGGCATTTGTCCGCAGGTGTTCACACTGTCCAATCACTGATTCATGTGTTTTATATTTGAAATATCGATCTTTGATTGGTTATCGCTCACTCGTCGATGGTGTTCGAAGGCTTCAGGGTTGGTTTAGTCACTTAAAATTAAAGTCCCCCACTGAAAATCAGTTTAGTTACTGAGTTGGGTAGACTCTAAATGTGAATTAATTAATGTATTTATTTTTATTTATTTGTATCAATCAATGGCTTATTGGGAAAATATGGTGGTCCTATATTAATGAGATATCGGGGGAAATGGAAAACAGGTTTCTTTTTTTAATCGTCTCATTGGACGACCATAGAGATATCCCGGGCCCAGACGAGGACATTATTCGTAAAGTGACGTACACTGTTATTACACGTTAAACATGGAATTATGGATGATCTAAAACATTGATTATTTTATTTTATTCTTGTTTTACATCATAATAAATTAAATCAAATCCACGTCGTCAAGTCCATATATCACGTACACATGTACTGTCTTACACGCCTACGAGTCATATGTTTGTCATGACGGTATACCTTATGAGTGACTGGTGACATGCTTATTAAATATGATATGACATGACAAAAGCATGTCCTGTACACCTTCAATGGCTCACTCTTCCATTGATTTATCAGCATTGCTCATCAGTAGCGCGTTGTGGGTGGAGTGGACTAGATTATACTTATTACGGATGATTATGTTCATCGGCAGGAATGACGTCAGAAACGTTCAAGGACTAGATTATACTTATTATGGATGATTATGTTCTTCGGCAGGAATGACGTCAGAAGCGTTCAAGGACTAGATTATACTTATTATGGTTGATTATGTTCATCGGCAGGAATGACGTCAGAAGCATTCAAGGACTAGAGATTATACTTATTATGGATTATTATGTTCATCGGCAGGAATGACATCAGAAGCGTTCAAGGACTAGAGTATACTTATTATGGATGATTATGTTCATCGGCAGGAATGACGTCAGAAGCGTTCAAGGACTAGATTATACTTATTATAGATGATTATGTTCATAGGCAGGAATAACGTCAGAAGCGTTCAAGCGCTTAGTTAACTTGGCCCTTGTTCTGATTGGTTGTTGGACGTCATAATATATGCCTATCCGTATAATGTGGGCATCGTGTGTAGTTCACCATTCCGTTCGTTCAGAGGAATCATCTGTCTCATGGTTTTAATTTTACTATAATGATTAAACCATCAGACTCAAAATAGAATAAAAATGAATCAAATCAAAGTCACTTTTATTCATCCTCATTGTCATTACAACATCATGTCATGTACAATGTCATGTAACATGGAACAAGTACAAAATGATGAGAATGCTCACATATGGAACCCTTGAGTGTGAGCGTTCCATTTAAAAACAAAATATTGATATTTATTTATTGTTTCAGTTATAAAACTGATTTACGAAGGACAATAAATAGGCTTAAATGGTAGACTTGTTCGCTGCTCAACAGCCGAAAGGGTTGAAGAGTTTATTGTAGGCCATGTCATTGTTTCCATATGTCATAGAAGACTCTTCCCATCCACCGTCACGATCAGCCTCGTTGTAAAGATGCGACAACAAACAAAACACTACCAGTTTAGTGGTAGACTTGAATTCGCTGCTCAACAGCCGAAAGGGTTGAAGAGTTTATTGAAGGCCATGTCATTGTTTCCATATGTCATAGAAGACTCTTCCCATCCACCGTCCCGATCAGCCTCGTTGTAAAGATGCGACAACAAACAAAACACTACCTGCAGTTTAGTGGTAGACTTGAATTCGCTGCTCAACAGCCGAAAGGGTTGAAGAGTTTATTGAAGGCCATGTCATTGTTTCCATATGTCATAGAAGACTCTTCCCATCCACCGTCACGATCAGCCTCGTTGTAAAGATGCGACAACAAACAAAACACTACCAGTTTAGTGGTAGACTTGAATTCGCTGCTCAACAGCCGAAAGGGTTGAAGAGTTTATTGAAGGCCATGTCATTGTTTCCATATGTCATAGAAGACTCTTACCATCCACCGTCACGATCAGCCTCGTTGTAAAGATGCGACAACAAACAAAACACTATCAGTTTAGTGGTAGACTTGTTCGCTGCTCAACAGCCGAAAGGGTTGAAGAGTTTATTGAAGGCCATGTCATTGTTTCCATATGTCATAGAAGACTCTTCCCATCCACCGTCACGATCAGCCTCGTTGTAAAGATGCGACAACAAACAAAACACTACCAGTTTAGTGGTAGACTTGTTCGCTGCTCAACAGCCGAAAGGGTTGAAGAGTTTATTGAAGGCCATGTCATTGTTTCCATATGTCATAGAAGACTCTTACCATCCACCGTCACGATCAGCCTCGTTGTAAAGATGCGACAACAAACAAAACACTACCAGTTTAGTGGTAGACTTGTTCGCTGCTCAACAGCCGAAAGGGTTGAAGAGTTTATTGAAGGCCATGTCATTGTTTCCATATGTCATAGAAGACTCTTCCCATCCACCGTCACGATCAGCCTCGTTGTAAAGATGCGACAACAAACAAAACACTACCAGTTTAGTGGTAGACTTGAATTCGCTGCTCAACAGCCGAAAGGGTTGAAGAGTTTATTGTAGGCCATGTCATTGTTTCCATATGTCATAGAAGACTCTTCCCATCCACCGTCACGATCAGCCTCGTTGTAAAGATGCGACAACAAACAAAACACTACCAGTTTAGTGGTAGACTTGAATTCGCTGCTCAACAGCCGAAAGGGTTGAAGAGTTCATTGAAGGCCATGTCATTGTTTCCATATGTCATACGAGCATCCGTGACCGCGACACATAAAACGCTTACCAATGAGAGGTTGCATGCATGCATGCGGCTCGGGCCCGGCAGCATTGACACAAATAATAAATAAGCCTTTTGATCAATATTAAAATATGTAGACCTACAGAGTTTGTGGAGCTAGTTGGACAATCGTACGACGCAACTGCCAAGTGCGGACGCACCTAAAATCATCCGAGAATACAGTTGACCGGTGACCACCAAGTCGATAACATCTACCGCGGTTTAAAGAACACTTTACGAATGAGGTGCGTTTGTTTGCATCATTCGTTGTGAAGCCATGGGCGACATGACAGTTGGCGTGTAATAGTGATGTAGGGCTACAGTGTTTTTAACTACTTGCATGACGGCAAGGTCAGTGCATAAATAGACACATGCATTCATTATTAATAGCACATATTGATTGTGATTTGTTGATGCGAGTGCGCCTGTAGACAGGTGAAGCAACATTCTAATTTTAAAAGGTGAGTAGGGTAACTGCAAAACGGAAAAAATGAAGTGATATTATTATAGAGTTAAGTTCTGAAAACAACTTCAAAGTTTGGATGGGAAAACTCGAGTTATTGCTTTGACAATCAAGTCATCATGTTCACAGACTTTAAACAGCTGAAAGAACTTGAATCGAAATTAGCAGCAAAGCTAAATTTATATCGAGGCAAAATAAGATCGATAGATTTGTGTAAATTACACGCATTTCCTTACAGCCTTCCTCAGGAATGTCTAGTTCACGTTACGATAACGGTATCACCCAACTAACTGAAACATGTACAAGCAGCTCCAACTTTAACGAAACAATTGTTTTTAAAATTGCGCAGGAAGCTCAGTGCTAGTTATTACAATGTATAAACCACCATGTGTATTTTCATTGTGAATGAATTACTCATCATATTGATATTAGTTGCATTAATTTAAACAACTTGAATCTAGTTGTCAGTCATTCAGTTCGAGCACTCGTATTATACCTGCTCGTATTAATATCATTCAATCTGGTAACTATTTTATGATATACCTATACAATAATTTGTTTATACAATTATTCAAGTACATATATTGCTCAAACACATTTAGATCAAGATAATCAAAAAGCAACTAAGGAAATGTTTCTGCTCATGAATAAGACAAATATTTTTTCTCAAACGGAAAATAATTTGCTGGCCGTTTGAATCTAACTGATATCAATGAACTTGTGGAAAAATATATTTTTCAAGTTTTACCAATTTCACGTTAAATAGTAATGACAAAGCGAGCGTTATCTATACGAACGCAACATAGACCGAAGGGCGAAGGCCTTCAGTGAATTGACACCACATCAATAAATATGAATAAAGAATTAAGTGACTGGATTATAGAATATTAAAGTGTTCGGCAAATTAATGCTCGCCTGTTTAACAAAAACATGTCCTTATGAAAATAATTTGAGGTCTAATCTGCCCACTGAATTGTTAGGATTTAAAGGGCCGCGGTATTTTGACCGTGCAAAACCTGTAAAAACAAAATAAAAATGTGCCTTTTTAATTTTTTGGGGTTTTGAAGTACAATAAAATAAATTGACAATTTATCTAGATTAATGCCATCTGCCAATATGAAACATACGTTCATTTTAAATCAGCACGCAGTAAATCGATTCTTCTCCCCAACACACCCACCAAAGTATAGCAATAATTTCAACTTTTAGAATCAAAATAAAGCTCACAATATATAATGTCTCACTTGAAAATATATGGATAATATCTAAGCAAGGTTAGTGCGGCGTAGAGACTTAAATGTCATGTGTTGTTGACCCGGCCCCTCCACCGTTGTTCACGTAGAAGCATTTTACGTTTTCTTTCATATCTACAGACCTAGTGTACCAAACTAAATATAGTTATTTTGTGACAAAGAAAACTGTACATATTAAGATTTAGATTTAGGGATTTGCTGACTTAGCGAGTATGAATATAATATGAAGCTTCACATCTTGTACTCAGGGGCGGACTGGCAGGTACGGAACTACGGAAACCCGTACGGGGCCCCCCCGGGTGGGGGCCCCCTTGGGCGCCAGCACCCAACCCCCTGAAAATAAATATCTTACGCTATGCAAATTATGAAACTAAATAGTAAGAAGAGCATAATATGTTATCTCATGTCAGTGTAGAAAGGAACATAACGTATCAAATAGACCATCTACAAGTGCTACAAAGATTGCCGCTTTCCTCGTCTAGTTTATTTTAAAATATATAACATGCCATTGTTGGTAAAGTTATTTCTGTAATTTAATTTTCAAAGTGGTTCACAGTACAACATGTGTTCTATATATTTATCGTCGTCTATCGATTTTTAAACGTGTTTATAAACATTCTAAACAAATTTATAGGAAACAATATAGTTTGAAATATCCAAGAGCCAGTGTTGGGAAAGTTCTTTTTTTAATTTACTCTTGAACAGTGGTGTTCACAGTTCAACATGTTGTTCCACATACCTTACATCATTTATCGATTTTTACACATGTTTATGCGTTCTAAACAAATAAATAGGAAACAACAATCCTCCAAATTACTGCATGCTAGCTCGCAACTTGAGAGTGACTTTTGATAGTTTGCGAGTAAACTTTGTTTTGTTGTATCGGAAAAATGACAAATTGGGCTGATCGCGTGTTTATAAGTGTTCAAAATTTTCAAAAGCAAACATTTTGGCAAAAATATATCTATCGGCGCCTACTGGAATCCGATCCTGTGCAGCATTAGCCATAAGCCTTTCTCAAATGACAGGATCGAAATTCCATCCTAAGTAAGGAATAAATGTAATATTAACTTTAGTTTCATTGTTTTCATGATGGGATATCGCCTCAAAACGCGTTTTAGGCCACTAAGCATCATGCAGGACAAAAAATTGTTTCGCCTTCGGCGAAGTTGCCTCCGGCGGCTGGGGCTTCGCCCCAGACCCCACCTACGGGACTCTCTCGTTGCGAGTACAAATTGCACGATGCGAGTGGATTTATATAACAAGTACTCGATATTTGTAGACTGTAGAGGGTTTAGAAACAATTAAGTTTGAAATATACAATATAAAACTGCCAGTGTTGGGAAAGTTTTTTCTTCAATTTCGTTTTTAAAGTGGTGTTCACAGTTAAATACGTTGTTCCACATCATTTATCGATTTTGAAAATAATAGGCTGAAAAATTTTCGCCTCCGGCGGCTGGGGCCTTTCCACTTCGCCAAGTTCCGGGGCCCCTAAAATCCTTTTCCGTACGGGGCCTTTACCCCCCCAGTCCGCCTCTGCTTGTACTGTATATTGTTTTCACTACTCACCTTCGTTTACACGGCAGGTTGGAGAATACGATATTTTTCAAGTTTGTTTACACGATGCAGGTTGGAAATAACGTTATATTTTAAAGTTTAATTATATTATGCAGGTTGGAGAATACGATATTTTTTAAAGTTTATTTATATTATGCAGGTTGGAGAATACGATATTTTTCAAGTTTGTTTACACGATGCAGGTTGGAAAATACGTTATATTTTAAAGTTTATTCATATTATGCAGGTTGGAGAATACGATATTTTTCAAGTTTGTTTACACGATGCAGGTTTGAAAATACGTTATATTTTAAAGTTTATTTATGTTATGCAGGTTGGAAAATATGGTATTTTTCAAGTTTGTTTACTCGATGCAGGGTGGAAAATACGTTATATTTTAAAGTTAATTTATATTATGCAGGTTGGAGAATACGATATTTTTCAAGTTTGTTTACACGATGCAGGTTGCAAAATACGTTATATTTTAAAGTTTATTTATGTTATGCAGGTTGGAAAATATGGTATTTTTCAAGTTTGTTTACTCGATGCAGGTTGGAAAATACGTTATATTTTAAAGTTTATTTATATTATGCAGGTTAGAGAATACGATATTTTTCAAGTTTGTTTACACGATGCAGGTTGGAAAATACGTTATATTTTAAAGTTTATTCATACTACGCAGGTTGGAAAATATGGTATTTTTCAAGTTTGTTTACACGATGCAGGTTGGAAAATACGTTATATTTTAAAGTTTATTTATGTTATGCAGGTTGGAAAATATGGTATTTTTCAAGTTTGTTTACTCGATGCATGGTGGAAAATACGTTATATTTTAAAGTTTATTTATACTATGCAGGTTGGAAAATATGGTATTTTTCAAGTTTGTTTACACGATGCAGGTTGGAAAATACGTTATATTTTAAAGTTTATTTATACTATGCAGGTTGGAAAATATGGTATTTTTCAAGTTTGTTTACACGATGCAGGTTGGAAAATACGTTATATTTTAAAGTTTATTTATACTATGCAGGTTGGAAAATATGGTATTTTTCAAGTTTGTTTACACGGCAGGTTGGAGAATACGATATTTTTCAAGTTTGTTTACTCGATGCAGGTTGGAAAATACGTTATATTATAAAGTTTATTCATATTATGCAGGTTGGAAAATATGGTATTTTTCAAGTTTGTTTACTCGATGCAGGGTGGAAAATACGTTATATTTTAAAGTTTATTTATACTATGCAGGTTGGAAAATATGGTATTTTTCAAGTTTGTTTACACGATGCAGGTTGGAAAATACGTTATATTTTAAAGTTTATTTATATTATGCAGGTTGGAAAATATGGTATTTTTCAAGTTTGTTTACACGATGCAGGTTGGAAAATACGTTATATTTTAAAGTTTGTTTATATTATGCAAGTTGGAAAATACGATGTTTTTCAAGTTTGTTCACATGATGCAGTTTGGAAAATGCGTTACGCTATATTTCAAAGTTTGTTTGCACGGTGCAGTTGAGAAAATACGTTATCTTCCAAAGTTGTTGTTATGATTTTTTCGTACGGTGGTATAACACATCCATTTGTACTGGCGCACGGACACATTCAAATGTTTTCAGAAACTATCTTGGAAACTATAAGGGTTTTTGCAAACTACATTGTACGTCAAAATGTGGTAACGGAATATAAAAAAATATGAACCTTCACAAATTCATTTGATTCTAATTATTGGTTAACTTAACATGGCCTAAATGTAATAAAATGTAAAATTGGTATTATCTGTGTTAGAAACAACAAACGTTTGTAACTTTGTTTTAACATTGTACAATATCTCTTTTAAGGTTTACTCCTCACAAGTCTATTTTCATGGATATTACAAAAAATGGAAAACGCCGGTATAGTATAGCGTTTCTATCGATATCAGTTCAGAAATTCCGCCGGTATGCGGTATAGTATAGCGTTTCTATCGATATCAGTTCAGAAATCCCGCCGGTATAGAATAGCGTTTCAATCGATATCAGTTCAGAAATTCCGCCGGTATAGAATAGCGTTTCTATCGATATCAGTTCAGAAATTCCGCCGGTATAGTATAGCGTTTTAATCGATATCAGTTCAGAAATTCCGCCGGTATAGAATAGCGTTTCAATCGATATCAGTTCAGAAATTCCAACAACGCCAGCTGAAAATGAGTATAATATTCTTTGATAAAGTGGTTCCACAGCATCCTATAGTGAATGCTGACGTCATAGATGAGAATAAGTATAAGTGCCAATCAGAGAGTTGGTTGGCCAATGCCTCACTCAGATATGATGTCAGCGACAGCGTTGTTGTGGTACTACTTTATATTGATCAGTGCCGCATTTTTTAAACGGGGGTTATTTGACTCTTTTTCAACATTTAATATACATCAATTAAAAATAGTTAAATTAAACTACTGGTGCTACTACTATTACTTCTACTTTATACTGCTATTTAACTTAATTTTATTAAATAATCTAAACAATGTTATTATAGCTCGGTTTCTAATATTGGGTGTAGGCCAGGGCTTCTCAAACTATGGGTCGCGACCCCGGCAGGGTCGCGAGGAATCAAACTGGGGTCGCGAGCTTATGAAAAATGGTAATTAAGGTGTATAAATAGAGCCTTTGTTTTAAAAAAAAAAATGTTAAAAAAGATGTATATAGAAAAGTTTAAAAAAGAGGCTCAGCGGGAGCTAGAGCGAAGCGAATCGCTGCAAATATCGGATAACAAGCCACCATCTATTTCAGTGTATAAACTACGCAAATAAGGTCCGATGTAAGACGGGGTCGTGAGATTTTTTACCTACAAATTTGGGATCGCGGGCAAAAAAGTTTGAGAAGCCGTGGTGTAGGCCTATCACTCCCCAGTCATGTATGCCGGTTTGCGGTTAGTCATAGAAAAGCTGAATACGTGATTCGAGAGTCGCTATCAAGACTGTCCTTGTAAAATGGACGCCATGCGTCGAAAAATCGAACTTAAATAGCTCAATACTCGTGTGACCTGTGGAAACGCCGAGAACTCAACAGACGAGAACCGAGTTTATTCCACTCAATGAAAGTTGTGCTTTTATACGGTTGGTGTCTAAAATACAACTTCAGAAGGTTGCGTGCGTTAGGCCACGTACAATTTTACTTCCTTGATGCTTCTGAGAGTGGAGTATTTGCTTAATGGATTCCCTTTGTTTGTTGCAACGAAACATATTTCGTAAATCGGTTTTGTTTCAAACTACGAAAGTTCGAACACATCAAAACTATAAGGTATTATTAGCTGGATATTTAAAAAGTTTATATCCAATATTGCTATTAAAAATAACTTCCTTGAATTGTCCCTTTGTGGTTCCGACCAGTAAGCTGCATGGGTTTCAGAATTCATCGGATCGGATTACTAATCTTACTCAGCCAACAGTAAACCAATGTGTTCCAATATTCATACTGTATGGCTTATTATTATACATGTTCCAGAATCGATCCCAGGCTAATCTCACTCTGATCCAACTCCACCGAGATTTTTCGGATTACTTGGATTCGTTGTGGCGCGAGAATTGATTCACTGATGGTTATTCTTATATGTTTGATTGCTTGTGATATGAACGAATATTTTATTGAAGCCACATACGGAATGACTAGACGTTTTTTCTGACAAAAAATACGCTTTCCTATGAACCATTGGTGCCGAGTACGGGGGGGCGACGGGGCTCAAGCCCCCCTAGCTGTAACACAGGGGGGGGGGGCGCAGCCCCCCCCTGAGGAGCTAACAGGAGTTGCTTCTTCAAACAGTTACCCTTTTTGTTTTTTGCTAAAGAGCCTTTCGAATTAATGCACATCGACTAATTGTGACTCTTTCCCATACCACGTATTGTATATGAGAGCCTTCTTTTTGTATGGTGTGTCTTGGTTCTTTGACAGTCCATCTCGCTCAGCCCCCAGTGGCAAAAATTAGTTTTCTACCGATATTTTCGGAAAAAACTGTCAATAGAGAACACTACACTTATGAAGGAGCCTATAGGATTTCACCTGACAGCTAGAATGTTCAGTCAACTAGGGTGAAGAAACTTGTACTTCTTGAAAACTCCAACCCTTTCTTTGTAAAATCACCCTATCAATGCGAGGGTTGCAAAACCGTTCGCTTAGCCAGACCACGGATTTATAGGATCTAGTAACGTTCAGAAATAATGCGTCATTTTACACATATATTCCTAGCCAGGAAGTGTTTGTAATAAACAATTACAAAATTAATTTATATAATAGGTTAAAACTACAAAACAATGTTAATGAAAGGTTAAAATACGAGAATAAAATATCTTAATACTAGGTAGGCTATTTTAATCTTCCTTTTCAAAATAATACCTCAGATCGCTTCTAAGGCCATCTGGATGGCAATAGTACCTCCAAAGAATGCCTCCGGCGGCTAGGGCTTCGCCCCAGACCCCAGACTTCCCACGCAGATACTGTTGATCGTAGGGTTGAGCCCCCCAAGGAAAGTCATAACTCGGCGCCTATGCTACGAACGTAACCTTAAAATGCAACTTTACCTCCATTTACCAAGCAAAACAAATGCCACAAGTGCCCCTTTTATGATGTGTCATCCAATCCATCCTGTCGTCACGGCAGGCTATCCGAGATTTCTTGTGATATGGATCCTGGAATGCAGCTTTGGATTATTTAAAATCATTCTACTTTTAGCACCCCTTTTATTTCAATTTAATTATTAAAAATACAAAATGTAATATTAACCTTTAGAATATTCGCGTTTCACAAATCATATTTTACTATGTAGTGATAATAAATCAAATCAGCTATTCTGACGGTGTCATTTCATGATTTCAGCATAGTTACCATATTATTATCTTTATGATTTGTTATTGACCGGGCGCCCCTGGCCCTGGTTGAGAAGTGGATTCTGTTGTGTTAACGTTTACCAAAGCCGATACGATAACTAACGAAGACAATACCACAGCTCGTATGTATATTGAATATTGATCCTCACATATAGCCTAATGCACATTCTTTGTAGCAGCTACCAGTGTAAATTATTATGATACCCCATTGATGTAACTAATTGTTACTTAGATTACGAAATGAGACCACAGAAGAAAAGTGTAATTCTGGGTTGTGGCGCCATGTGGCATAACATTGATGATTCCGGCTACTGACTCATTGCATTAAAGAACCGTAAGATCTAAACTCAATAACACGGTTTTAGGATAATTAATTTTTGCAATTATGCTCAAGAAAAATTATAACATATTTTGTAAATATGTAATAATTTAACACGTTAAAATATAAAACACACTATTAGAAGGTGGGGGTGGGGGGCTTTATAGTGACCCCCTCAGCCCCGTCACATTGGGTGTGCCCACAGTACGGCCCATAGACAATCAAAGCGGTATATCAAGACATCCGTAATACTTCCTATATGCGTGCAAGTCGTCGTTAATGTTCCACTTGGCGTTGCTAAATTGCGCGTGTCCACGTATAACAATAACCCACTAGAATGCGTCTTCTTCCGGTCATTCATGTCTACGAGAGTGGATGGGTGGGGCTTAAGTAGTCCGAGAGATCATCACAGGAGGTGAAAACCAAAGACATTGGGAAATATATCTTTGTGAAACCCCGTGCAATTGTTTTTATAGGCCTCCGAAGCCAAAGACATTGGAATAGTGGTAGTCGAATAAGCCTATGGCAGCGCCACTGTTTTGCTCCTATTGGCAATGTCGGGCCCTAATGCCTGTTCTTATGAGTGTATCAACTTACTTCATTCTAAAGCTTACGATTGGTGGTAAAATGGTTAAAATTAAAAACAAGTCAGCGGGGCGCCCCTAGGTGTAGGGGCCGACTATGAATTCCAACCTAATTAGATATTTAGTTGGAAGCTATAAGACCGGGCATAAGTAAATCGAGGATAGTGTAATAGATATATCTTCTACACCGACATCTTACGCTCGAGTTCCTATAGCTCTTGATCATACTCATCGTGACTTCACGATTCCTATAGGTAGCCCATCTACCATAGGAAGCGCGTTGCCTATCGCTTAGGACTGGACTTGGGTATTTTAAACTATCAAGAACACGCATTTTTAATGTCTAGAATAAGCTGGCGCTAAAGTTAGACCGCGTTTAACGAAGTTAGTAAATATTATACACAAAGATACAAAGCTTATTTTAGTATCCTCTCAGGCTAGGACCGAGTATTCAATTTCAATATGCAATATGATGTCCAAACAGCAGCAGGATATGGAATCTTGTCATTTGCTATATTCACACAACGAGAAAACCACGAACTCTTTGTAAACAAAGTTTCTTTACTCCCCTTGTTTTACGTCGGCGAGTAAAAGGCGCGATTTTGAACTGGCCTACATGACGTCATCAATGAAGACACACCAGAAAATCAGGTGCGTATACGCACTCAAAAGGGCGGCACCACCCCAACTGGTGTAACTGATTCGGCCGACACTATGACCTAGTTATTAAAATAACTAATGTGCGTTGTTTATTCTACTTGCAGCACTCGAGTGTGTCCCAGCATTACGGTGGGGGCCACGGGGGCGAGCTAGCACAGCTTCCCAGCGTGACGGGCAGCGACGGGGGCGAGGCCGGGGGCGGGGGCGTCACCTCACATGAGAACAGCATCACGACATGCACGGCGTGCCGTGTCACCATCCACCACCACCAACAGGCAGGACAAGCTCCATCCCCTTATTTTAGGCTACATACAGCTACACTTAGGGTCACATGCATAGTCGTTCCTCACGTGCTCCTCAACTCAGCCTTTCCTCAGACTCGCCCAACCACGAATCACAGAGCAGTCCACATGGCAATGCTGCTCTGTGATTGGTGGTTGGAAGAGTCTGAATAAAGGCTGAGTTGAGGAGCTCGTGAGGAACGACTATTCAAATTTGACCCTAAGTATACGTGAAATAGAATAATAACCTGATGTAAAAACTGTGGTGTTTATACTGTGGCTTGGTTAGCGCCACAAGCTTAGAACAAAGAAAGTAATTAAAACACAATTTGGTTGCAAAAACAAAATAACAAATCATAAATCATGCTATCGAATCATTATAGCCAGTAGGTGTACAATGTTTGGGTGAACATAACATAGACGCGTATATGTTTGCGTGTACAAAACATGGACGCGTATATGTTTGCGTGTACATAACATGGGCGCGTATATGTTTGCGTGTACATAACATGGACGCGTATATGTTTGCGTGTACATAACATGGAGGCGTATATGTTTGCGTGTACATAACATGGACGCGTATATGTTTGCGTGTTCATTACATGGACGCGTATATGTTTGCGTGTACATAACATGGACGCGTATATGTAATCGTGTACAAAACATGGACGCGTATATGTTTGCGTGTACAAAACATGGACGCGTATATGTAAGCGTGTACAAAACATGGACGCGTATATGTTTGCGTGTACATAACATGGACGCGTATATGTTTGCGTGTACATAACATGGACGCGTATATGTTTGCGTGTACATAACATGGACGCATATATGTTTGCGTGTACATAACATGGACGCGTATATGTTTGCGTGTACATAACATGGACGCGTATATGTTTGCGTGTACATAACATGGACGCATATGTTTGCGTGTACATAACATGGACGCGCATATGTTTGCGTGTACATAACATGGACGCGTATATATTTGCGTGTACATAACATGGACGCGTATATGTTTGCGTGTACATAACATGGAGGCGTATATGTTTGCGTGTACATAACATGGACGCGTATATGTTTACGTGTACATAACATGGAGGCGTATATGTTTGCGTGTACATAACATGGAGGCGTATATGTTTGCGTGTACATAACATGGAGGCGTATATGTTTGCGTGTACATAACATGGACGCGTATATGTTTGCGTGTACAAAACATGGACGCGTATATGTTTGCGTGTACATAACATGGAGGTGTATATGTTTGCGTGTACATAACATGGACGCGTATATGTTTGCGTGTACATAACATGGACGCGTATATGTTTGCGTGTACATAACATGGATGCGCCTATGTTTGCGTGTACATAACATGGACGCGTATATGTTTGCGTGTACATAACATGGACGCGTATATGTTTGCGTGTACATAACATGGACGCGCATATGTTTGCGTGTACATAACATGGAGGCGTATATGTTTGCGTGTACATAACATGGAGGCGTATATGGTTGCGTGTACATAACATGGAGGCGTATATGTTTGCGTGTACATAACATGGACGCGTATATGTTTGCGTGTACATAACATGGACGCGTATATGTTTGCGTGTACATAACATGGACGCGTATATGTTTGCGTGTACATAACATGGACGTGTGTTCACGCAGCCGGGACCTCGCCTCCTCGCCGAATGCCCCTTCTGTGGACAACCGTATTCTTCCAACACTACAACGACCACCACAAGTCAACAAACGGACGTCGGGACTCTCCAGCCAGGGGTAGGGGCGGGGCGCGTTCACGGGCAACGCTCCTGCTCCGACCCCGTGGTGCCTTCCTTCCGTCTACCGCACATTGTAAGTAGCTTGTTACGTCACTAAATATGACTTGCCATTTGAGAAACTAATTTGATACAAATATGTGCCATTTTGACTGGAATTATCTGCAAAATAGAGTTTCTTGAGTTGATTTGTCGGTTGTGATCAAATCGTTTGATGTAATTCGCTGTTTTATACCACCGTAATGATCTGTGAAAGTTTCAGTCACTTTTTATTAAATAAATATGTTCCAAGACATAACCACTAGAATGTGATCAATAACAAAACAAGAGTATTACTTTTAATGAAGGCGCTCTTACACCACACTATCTATGAAAGAGTATGTTTGTGTTTGTGCTTTTAGCAAGAGCCCTCGCCCGAACACCTGTATCTATGCAAGAATATGTTTGTGTTTGTGCTTTTAGCAAGAGCTCTCGCCCGAACACCTGCATCTCTGCAAGAGTATGTTTGTGTTTGTGCTTTTAGCAGGAGCCCTCGCCCGAACACCTGCATCTCTGCAAGAGTATGTTTGTGTTTGTGCTTTTAGCAAGAGCTCTCGCCCGAACACCTGCATCTCTGCAAGAGTATGTTTGTGTTTGTGCTTTTAGCAAGAGCCCTCGCCCGAACACCTGCATCTCTGCAAGAGTATGTTTGTGTTTGTGCTTTTAGCAAGAGCTCTCGCCCGAACACCTGCATCTCTACAAGAGTATGTTTGTGTGTGTGCTTTTAGCAAGAGCCCTCGCCCGAACACCTGCATCTCTGCAAGAGTATGTTTGTGTTTGTGCTTTTAGCAAGAGCCCTCGCCCGAACACCTGTATCTCTGCAAGAATATGTTTGTGCTTGTGCTTTTAGCAAGAGCTCTCGCCCGAACACCTGCATCTCTGCAAGAGTATGTTTGTGTTTGTGCTTTTAGCAAGAGCCCTCGCCCGAACACCTGCATCTCTGCAAGAGTATGTTTGTGTTTGTGCTTTTAGCAAGAGCTCTCGCCCGAACACCTGCATCTCTACAAGAGTATGTTTGTGTTTGTGCTTTTAGCAAGAGCCCTCGCCCGAACACCTGCATCTCTGCAAGAGTATGGTTGTGCTTGTGCTTTTAGCAAGAGCCCTCGCCCGAACACCTGTATCTCTGCAAGATAATGTTTGTGTTTGTGCTTTTAGCAAGAGCCCTCGCCCGAACACCTGCATCTCTGCAAGTGTATGTTTGTGTTTGTGCTTTTAGCAAGAGCCCTCGCCCGAACACCTGCATCTCTGCAAGATAATGTTTGTGTTTGTGCTTTTAGCAAGAGCCCTCGCCCGAACACCTGCATCTCTGCAAGAGTATGTTTGTGTTTGTGCTTTTAGCAAGAGCCCTCGCCCGAACACCTGCATCTCTGCAAGAGTATGTTTGTGTTTGTGCTTTTAGCAAGAGCCCTCGCCCGAACACCTGCATCTCTGCAAGAGTATGTTTGTGTTTGTGCTTTTAGCAAGAGCCCTCGCCCGAACATCGAGTCTCTCAATACAACCGGGGCAGTTATTCCGTGAACCGGTTGGGAGACGTCAGTTTGACAACAATCGGTAATTTCCTCCTTCGACCAGGCTCAGATTCGTCACTTCCCCCCATTTCAAAGGTGGGTTCATCAAAATATATGCACTTACTAGCGTTTATATATTTCTAGCGTAACCAAATTATAAAAGTATCTTTAAAAGCCACGATTGTGTATTGTATTGAAGAATATAAGTGAATAGGCAACTATTTATCACTGTAGCCTTTCAAAGGTTAAGATATGTGTATAAACCTAATTGAGTGTATATATCTCTTTATATACTTGTACAGTAATATAATGTATCTGATGTAGCATGCAACGAAGCACTCAATAAATTCAAAGTGGTTCTGAATCGGTCTTGTTGATTCTGGCATTTGTCCGCAGGTGTTCGCACTGTCCAATCACTGATTCATATGTTTCGTATTTGAAATATCGATCTTTGATTGGTTATCGCTCACTCGTCGATGGTGTTCGAAGCCAGGGTTGGTTTAGTCACTTTAAATTAAAGTCCCCCACTGCAAATCAGTTTAGTTACTGAGTGGGTAGACTCTAAATGTAAATTTATTTATTTTATTTATTTATGCCAATGAGATCAAGGAAATGATCAGCAATTTTATTAAATGATCGAGGTTTCCACTCGCTCCTTCCTGATAATATTTTTGAAATATCATCAGCTGAGGAAATCTGAAATAAATAAATAAATATCTAGGATAGGAACAAATAACCTAATAAGTAATCACTGCGAAGTGTTGTTGTCATGTGTTGTGGGTCGTGTGCCCATTGTAGGGTTTGGACGGGAAGATCGGGGGTCTCGCCCTTACGCCCTCGTCTACCCCCGAGCTGGGGTTGCGGTCGGCCTTGAGTGGGGTAGAGACGGCGGCCAACTCCCGGTCACCGTCAAGGTCAGAGAGTGAGGAGACGCTGTTTGTACCCAACTACCCCACTCGCACCAAGACGAGGGAGGACTTCCTGTGAGTTATTATATACTTATCACAGCATGACTGTGTCGGCCTAACCTGCGGAACCTCTGACTTCTGTCGGTTAAACTAAAATATGTAATCCCCCTAGAGAATTAACTGTTCTTTCTTGTGATTGTTATCGTGTTTCAATAAATATTTCAGTTTTTCAAATCAACCTAGATTTAACTTTTGTAATGTGCTGTCGGTGCAACATACATTTCACAAATAAACAAGTTAATTTGAAAAACGGAAAATCTTTTGAACAGAAAATTAATATTTATAAGAGCATTCAATTCTCTTTAGTATGACATAGTTTGTTTTACTTTTTGACAATTTTTAAGGCAATTTTAAGTTAACCGAAATAGATAGAAGTTTCCGTAAGGTAGGTCGACATACAGCCTTAAATGTAAATTATGTGCATTTCTACAATAATGTTATTTTTTGCAACCACACCTAAACTCTAGTCACTTAGTGAGAGAATACTTCTTTCTGGATTTGTAATTTATTAACGAGTGTATATGTTTCATACATCATTGTATTATACATTTTACTTTGTTACCGTATTAGTACGATTCTTTATTAATTTAGGCCAACAATACGCATATTTTTGATGATTATGTTTTTCAACTGAAAGACTGTATGCAATGAAGCAACTTGTATTGTTTATAGACAAGACGTCCGCCGAGCCCAGCAGAATGACAAGTACTACATCCCTTTGCAAAGGTTCTACATGAGAAGTTTTGATTCATTTACAGAGATATGTACCATGTTCAAGGTGAGTTTACTTTTACATCATTACTGGCTCTAGGATGTTTATTTGACTATGAACATATTCGATATGTCTGTGTTTCGTACGCATGATGAACTAAACATACCAACGTCAGCGTCATACGTGATAACGTTTTGTTTTAGTTTTTCATGTCATTTAGTTGAATATGACATGTTTTTTTTTTGTACTGAAACATAAACATGGTTTGAAATTAGATGCTTGGAGTATTATAATCACTGCACTTTTAGTTATTTGTGTATACATAATCTTTAATAATGTGTGTTGGTGTAGTAAGGAAACAAAATGTAAATGGCAAACGTGTTCATCATAAACTCTTAAAATTAAGCGTATACGTTATTTATTGTGTTAAACAAGATCAAACACAAGAGGTCGAGGTTTACATTGTTTTCAGAGATCTCTACATGTAGTAGAACTCAGTTCAGATTGTTACGTTTTTGTATTATAGAAATATATTTCGGAGTGTATTTTTTATACTTTTGTCTGGTCTCTACCCGATAGCAACTCTTCTTTAATTCGACAAACATATATTGTTAAGTAGAGGATTATTACTTAACGGAAAAGTCATGCAGGAAAATATGTTAGATATACATTAATATTAATAATCATACCATAACGTGTTTCAATGTTTCGTATCTTTTAATCAGAGAATGAGAGAAAAGGTGTAGCCCCATTTAAATATCTATGACGGATATTGATCAGAATGAATAGATAGCATCACTGAATAACTCCATTCGACTAGGTTAGGAACGGAATTGAGGTCATCACGGCAATGGCGTCTGTATGTGAATAGCAACGTTTTATTTAAGTTTTTCATGTCATTTAGTTGAATATGACCTTCTTTTTTCACTGGAAACCATTAGTTGAATGAGTGGAAAACAATGCTAATAGTAATAATAGCATCATATTATACCATGCAATGCACACAGCACTCGATGTGCAACCTTTATAATATATGTTGCATATCGACTAAATTTATCTTCACGCACACAATCATGACTACTAGAGTATATAAGTTAACATTGTATTGCCGTTAAAATATATTAAGTAGATTGTTTGTGTGCGCTTTTATGACGCTGGTTTTACAAATAAAGTTATAACCACAGTGATAGGCGTGTTTAGTTTGATTGATTATTTGATGCTTAACAACGTACTCGTCAGCTATGTGATATGACGTCGCGAGCAGTGATTGGAGGAAAGGGAAAGTAGGACTAGTAATCAAAGGTTTTCATGTGAGGATAGGAAAAGGGAAGGACCTCATTTTCTCACCTCTTACAATCGGCAAGCTCTGCTACGGGCACAGAGGGGATGGAAAATGTCAAGTGGGATTACAAGTAATATGTTGATTTGTTTTATTTTGTCTATGTTTCGTTTTTGGGTTTTGTCGTAAAAAAAAAAAACTCAATGTCAAAAGTCAATTGTTATTGAAGAAACAAATTTATTCAATGGCTAAAAATGGGATTTTTTTAACTCAGTGACAATATATCAACCTGAATAAGATCAATATTAATGTGAAATCCAGAAATTAAAATACCAACCTCGACTGGGCAACGAACCGAAGTGTCCCATCCCATTTGTCGGCTGGTTAATTTCTGAATTCCACAAAAATTCCACCCACGAGGGTGTTTCTTCAATAAATTAATGTCCATTTGAATCAATATTAGTGTTTATAAAATAAACCTACAATTGACCTAGATAGATACCTTGAGTGAGGGCCATCGTAAGCCTATTCGTTTGCGCGTTTGTTGTGTTATGGCCGCACGCGATCGCCAGAAGGCTATTGACATGATAATTTACTCGGAGCTGTCGTTATGATTAATATGATGAAATACATTACAAACACCCCATTTTATATCCCCTGAAACCAAGCCGTGTCGATCAAAGTTTGGCATCATCAAAATATCATCATCATTTGCAATCATCAACATTAAACGCAGGTGGTTGTTACATGCATACAGTGCCACAATCGTTTGGTATTGTTGTTTTTCGTTACAATACTAATTGTGATAGACATGCCGTGAGTAAGAACATAAGAACACACGGAATAAAATGTGAAATGGTGGAGGCGCCGGGTATGATGCCCATTGTGATAGACATGCCGTGAGTAAGCACATAAGAACGCACGGAATAAAATGTGAAATGGTGGAGGCGCCGGGTATGATGCCCATTGTGATAGACATGCCGTGAGTAAGAACATAAGAACACACGGAATAAAATGTGAAATGGTGGAGGCGCCGGGTATGATGCCCATTGTGATAGACATGCCGTGAGTAAGAACATAAGAACACACTTAGAATAAAATGTGAAATGGTGGAGGCGCCGGGTATGATGCCCATTGTGATAGACATGCCGTGAGTAAGAACATAAGAACACACGGAATAAAATGTGAAATGGTGGAGGAGCCGGGTATGATGCCCATTGTGATAGACATGCCGTGAGTAAGAACATAAGAACACACGGAATAAAATGTGAAATGGTGGAGGCGCCGGGTATGATGCCCATTGTGATAGACATGCCGTGAGTAAGAACATAAGAACACACGGAATAAAATGTGAAATGGTGGAGGCGCCGGGTATGATGCATATAACATTAATTTGTATATTTTTAGTTTTAATACAATTTTGATTACCGTCTGAAAAAAATATTCGTGTAAAATATTTCAGAATTAATCATAGTGTATATATTTTGAGTATCATATCACATCAATATCATTTACACATTTCAAGTGACATAAAACACATTTTTCAATCGCACATACAATTTTTGCCCACTTGTTAGTTACCATGTATCACTGTACTATATCGGGTAATTTATGTTGATGACAATTTTTCTCTTAGTTTTAGCGTTATTTGTTAGTGTTAAAGTATACTTAAAGAATCAGATTGCCGTTATTTTCACATTAGTGTTCACTGTTCATTAAATGTAAATTATTGTTGTAGGGCAATTCACGATTTATGAAAACGCACTCTAGAATCCAATTTACTTAAAGTGGTGATCTTGCAATGTCTTGCTTGCAGTTGAACAAGGACGACCACGAAGTGAAACCGGAGGATCCAGGGTTGAAGATGGAGTTTCTGTACGCAGTCCACGATGCCTTGAAGGGAATGGTAGGCCAACCATGAATCACTTCTAGTTTTACATTTTATACTCATACTTGGATGACAGTCTTGAATAGTTTTTAGACATCTGGTATAGCAATGTGAAAATAGGCACATGCTTTTTACTTTAGTTCTCGCACAGTGACTATAACGGAAATTATTATATCGTCAAATATGTTGCATTTTCAACGTGTGTAAATATACGTTCAATAATTAATTTGGAAATGCTTAGAATCTACAATTGTACATCAGTGTACTGATATTACTGAATGCTTTCTATTATGACTAACTTCCTGCCATTTTTTAACTTGATTGTGAATTAAAAAATAAATAAATGCCAGTATAAACAACAATGGAGATTATAACGGAACGATAACGTTATTTAGCATTATTTCATATCATATTATATGTGGCAGTCTTTGAAATTTCTTCAAAGCATCTCGTATTTCAATCCAATTAATTCTGTTCCAGCCTTCTGTGATACACAAGACAGTCCTGAAATCTATTATCAACTCTCTCCTGGAGGAGAATCGAGTGTAAGTATATATTTAAGTGCACAGTATTTAATAATTATATGGTGTCTCGAGTATTGTCTGCAATACTTACAGTCCGAGTTGATTTTCACTTAGCGTTAATCAGCGAATGTCGTGACGTTGCAGGTTGTACCCCAAGGATGACGTCAGAGCCCTCTTTATCCTGCTACAGAACCCAGTGTTCGCCGCGCAGTCTTCCTACACGATCCTCGCTCACCTTCTCAGACAGATAGTCAACCTGCCCAGCTCTGACCACCAACTGCTCGTCAACTGGCTCAAGATGTGAGTACTAGTGTAGTGTAGTGTAGTGTAGTGTAGGGTAGTGTAGTGAAGTGTAGTGTAGTGTAGTGTAGTGTAGTGTAGTGTAGTGTAGTGTAGTGTAGTGTAGTGTAGTGTAGTGAAGTGTAGTGTAGTGTAGTGTAGTGTAGTGTAGTGTAGTGTAGTGTAGTGTAGTGAAGTGAAGTGAAGTGAAGTGTAGTGTAGGGTAGTGTTATGTAGTGTAGTGTAGTGTAGTGTAGTGTAGTGTAGTGTAGTGTAGTGTAGTGTAGTGTAGTGTAGTGTAGTGAAGTGTAGTGTAGTGTAGTGTAGTGTAGTGTAGTGTAGTGTAGTGTAGTGTAGTGTAGTGTAGTGAAGTGAAGTGTAGTGTAGTGTAGTGTAGGGTAGTGTAGTGTAGTGTAGTGTAGTGTAGTGTAGTGTAGTGTAGTGTAGTGTAGTGTAGTGAAGTGTAGTGTAGTGTAGTGTAGTGTAGTGTAGTGTAGTGTAGTGTAGTGTAGTGTAGTGAAGTGAAGTGTAGTGTAGTGTAGTGTAGGGTAGTGTAGTGAAGTGTAGTGTAGTGTAGTGTAGTGTAGTGTAGTGTAGTGTAGTGTAGTGTAGTGTAGTGTAGTGAAGTGTAGTGTAGTGTAGTGTAGTGTAGTGTAGTGTAGTGTAGTGTAGTGTAGTGAAGTGAAGTGAAGTGAAGTGTAGTGTAGGGTAGTGTTATGTAGTGTAGTGTAGTGTAGTGTAGTGTAGTGTAGTGTAGTGTAGTGTAGTGTAGTGTAGTGTAGTGTAGTGTAGTGTAGTGTAGTTGTGTAGTGTAGTGTAGTGTAGTGTAGTGTAGTGTAGTGTAGTGTAGTGTAGTGTAGTGTAGTGTAGTGTAGTGTAGTGTAGTGTAGTGTAGGGTAGGGTAGTGTAGTTTAGTGTAGTGTAGTGTAGTGTAGTGTAGTGTAGGGTAGTGTAGTGTAGTGTAGTGTAGTGTAGTGTAGTGTAGTGTAGTGTAGTGTAGTGTAGTGTAGGGTAGTGTAGTGTAGTGTAGTGTAGTGTAGTGTAGTGTAGTGTAGTGTAGTGTAGTGTAGTGTAGTGTAGTGTAGTGTAGTGTAGTGTAGGGTAGGGTAGTGTAGTGTAGTGTAGTGTAATGTAGTGTAGTGTAGTGTAGTGTAGTGTAGTGTAGTGTAGTGTAGTGTAGTGTAGTGTAGTGTAGTGTAGTGTAGTGTAGTGTAGTGTAGTGTAGTGTAGTGTAGTGTAGTGTAGTGTAGTTGTGTAGTGTAGTGTAGTGTAGTGTAGTATAGTGTAGTGTAGTGTAGTGTAGTGTAGTGTAGTGTAGTGTAGTGTAGTGTAGTGTAGTGTAGTGTAGTGTAGTGTAGTGTAGTGTAGTGTAGTGTAGTGTAGTGTAGTGTAGTGTAGTGTAGTGTAGTGTAGTGTAGTGAAGTGAAGTGAAGTGAAGTGTAGTGTAGGGTAGTGTTATGTAGTGTAGTGTAGTGTAGTGTAGTGTAGTGTAGTGTAGTGTAGTGTAGTGTAGTGTAGTGTAGTGTAGTGTAGTGTAGTGTAGTGTAGTGTAGTGAAGTGAAGTGAAGTGAAGTGTAGTGTAGGGTAGTGTTATGTAGTGTAGTGTAGTGTAGTGTAGTGTAGTGTAGTGTAGTGTAGTGTAGTGTAGTGTAGTGTAGTGTAGTGTAGTGTAGTGTAGTGTAGTGTAGTGTAGTGTAGTGTAGTGTAGTGTAGTGTAGTGTAGTGTAGTGTAGTGTAGTGTAGTGTAGTGTAGTGTAGTGTAGTGTAGTGTAGTGTAGTGTAGTGTAGTGTAGTGTAGTGTAGTGTAGTGTAGTGTAGTGTAGTGTAGTTGTGTAGTGTAGTGTAGTGTAGTGTAGTGTAGTGTAGTGTAGTGTAGTGTAGTGTAGTGTAATGTAGTGTAGTGTAGTGTAGTGTAGTGTAGTGAAGTGTAGTGTAGTGTAGTATTCAAGATGTAAGTACGCACTGGCGTAGCCAGTAGGGGCTTCAGGCTAAATTCCTCCACTTCAAAGACAAACACAAATAAAAACAAACGTCCATATATGGGCCGACATATTGGTTGGAGAGACATAAGTTATACTTATAGTGTAAGCTCTATATCGTTATATGGCCAGTGAATTTTATTATAAATGTGTGTATAAATGTGTGTATAAATTTAGTATAAATTTCCAATAAAGTAAGTCCAGGGTTCACTTCCCGGTCGGCGCTAAGGTTTTTTAAAATTCGAACTTGGCTTAAATCTATGTATGCTACACATGTATATATAAACAGTGACTTTCAGCCGTCATAGCAACGAAGCACGTAATAAATTGCATAAATACCCCCCACTGATTGCAGTTCCTAATTCTGAATAGGTTGACTATAAATACACATTTATTTAGTCACGTATTTATTTATTTTAAAATAATCCTTAAATCAAAAATAAATAAATAATAACTTGTTACACTGGAAGCTAAACATGACACTCCAAAGAGTAAATCGATTTTCGTGAGTGAGGCACGCGAAAGACATTAAAAATTGATATTCCGTTCGTTTGTGAACGTCAATGGCATCAACTGCCGGCGTCATTTATGTGCGTGTCCCCGCGCAAGTCAGTCGCTTTCAAAGCAATCGTTGTCAAGTAATTTTATGCTGACGTCAAACAACGGAAATTTTTAATTATTTCGAAACATTCTTATTTTGAATGTCGTGAACGTCGCGGAGAGTTTCAGTAGCGGAGAGGGATTATAGATGATGTTACATTTATTGATGTTTGCAACTGTTAATAATTGTTAATGATAATGTTGATCATGTTGATAATTGATAATGTTGATAATTGTTGATCACGTTGATAATGTTAATGATACTGTTAATAATAATCAGTGACAAATATTACATTCAATCCGAAAATATAAAACTTTGGAAAAGAAGTACCATCACAGAAGAACAATGTCATGGCATTTAAAAATGATTGATTAGGTCATCTCAAATAGTAATTGGCTTTCTACGTAATATGTTAATACTAATATTCAGGGCAAATACGTCCATTTAATAGATCGTAATAAATGAAATGCAATTGATCCTCGAGGTTAGTATCAGATATTACCGCTTAGTTGAGTAATTATAACGCGTGGCTATAACAAAATGTACTCTATCTGACTGCAATAAGGGTATATTTGATTTGACATTTGATTGTGCTTACTTTACGGTCCCCTACATATACATCTACATCTACATCTACATCTACATCTACATCTACATCTGCATCTACATGTCTCTTTGGGGGCCAATACACATTATTTGTAATTAATTTTAAAAAGTGAATAATAAAAGCCATAATTATTATTATTATCCACATCTACATCTACATCTACATCTACATCTACATATACATCTACATCTACATCTACATCTACATCTACATCTACATCTACATCTACATCTACATCTACATCTACATCTACATCTACATCTACATCTACATCTACATCTACATCTACATCTACATCTACATCTACATCTACATCTACATCTGCATCTAAATCTACATCTACGTCGATCTCCTGAGGGAAGTACGCTGTTACGTGCATCTATCTATACTCCACCTAAATGTGCAGATTCTTTCTTTAGCGGTTGACGATGATTATTCTATCTTGCTTGAATCTGTTCCAGCCTGGAGGTGGAGAAACTGCGCATGATCGTGCGTCACGTGATACAGTTCATCACCATTAGACAGTTCCCACCTGCTGACAAGTCTCTGCCGCCCCTCAGCAAGAGTCGCTGGTGGATTCCCACCGGCATCAAAACGCTCGCACTAGTCAGTAAGTAAATGCGCTTTCTAGCGGGAAAACTTGTCCCTACCCAAGTATTACTGTCGTAGCGTGCTCGTCTAGCTAGAGTCGCTGGTGGATTCCCACCGGCATCAAAACGCTCGCACTAGTCAGTAAGTAAATGCGCTTTCTAGCGGGAAAACTTGTCCCTACCCAAGTAGTGATGGAAGTCTTGAAAGTTTCAACTTGAAAGTTTCAATTTGAAAGTTTCAAATTGAAACTTTCAAGGCACCAAGAGAAACTTTCAAAAAAACGTGAAAGATTGATATTTTATAGCTACATTGTTACTAGTTAAGTATTTATTACTTTTAAAGTTATTCAGAATACAGTATGTATATTGATTGAGCACATAGGCAGTGACAGTGAAGTTAGCCTACTCCAGAGTCAGAGTAAAAGAGAAATATACTACGTTTACTACGCGAGCCGAGTCTGTACGATTCGGTACATACAAACTGCATTCGTACGATATTTTCTTGGTAAACACGTTTGTATGTACCGAGAAAGTATTCGAGCCAGCACGCTCTGCCGATCAGTAATATTTACTAAATTTAGACAATGAACAATCTCAGAATCCGTGGTAAAGTAAACAGAAACTGGAGCTGATTGTCGAGTACGTATAGTACAACTAAGTACGGACTTGGTTCGTGTGGTAAACGTATATTCAGATTTCTCTAATAAAACTAAAAGAAGTATATTGGTAGGTATCTGTATATATACCTGCCATGAGAGTGACAGGTTAAGTCAAAATGTCCTTTCTTTATTTTTATACATAGCCTATTTTATACCAAACTAATAAAATGCATTTAATTCATGGAAATGTGTCAAGTTTTCATGAAAATCAATCTTTCACAAAATTTCAATATTTCATGAAACTTTCAACGAAACTTTCAACGAAACTTTCAAAAACATAAATTTCATGAAATTTTCCAACACTATACCCAAGTATACTGACGTAGCGCGCGCTCGTCTAGCAAGAGTCACTGGTGGATTCCCACCGGCATCAAAACGCTCGCACTAGTCAGTAAGTAAATGCGCTTTCTAGCAGGACAGCTTGTCACTTCCCAAGTAGTACTGTCGTAGCGCGCTCGTCTAGCTAGAGTCGCTGGTGGATTCCCACCGGCATCAAAACGCTCGCACTAGTCAGTAAGTAAATGCGCTTTCTAGCGGGACAGCTTGTCCCTACCCAAGTAGTACTGTCGTAGCGCGCTCGTCTAGCTAGAGTCACTGGTGGATTCCCACCGGCATCAAAACGCTCGCACTAGTCACTAAGTAAATGCGCTTTCTAGCGGGAAAACTTGTCCCTATCCTACTGACGTAGCGCGCTCGTCTAGCTAGTGTCGCTGGTGGATTCCCACCGGCATCAAAACGCTCGCTGTAGTCAGTAAGTAAATGCGCTTTCTAGCGGGACAGCTTGTCCCTACCCAAGTAGTACTGTCGTAGCGCGCTCGTCTAGCAACAGTCGCTGGTGGATTCCCACCGGCATCAAAACGCTCGCACTAGTCAGTAAGTAAATGCGCTTTCTAGCAGGACAGCTTGTCACTTCCCAAGTAGTACTGTCGTAGCGCGCTCGTCTAGCCAGAGTCGCTGGTGGATTCCCACCGGCATCAAAGCGCTCGCACTAGTCAGTAAGTAAATGCGCTTTCTAGCGAGACAGCTTGTCCCTACCCAAGTAGTACTGTCGTAGCGCGCTCGTCTAGCAAGAGTCGCTGGTGGATTCCCACCGGCATCAAAACGCTCGCACTAGTCAGTAAGTAAATGCGCTTTCTAGCGGGGAAACTGTCCCTAGCCAAGTAATACTGACGTAGCGCGCTCGTCTAGCAAGAGTCGCTGGTGGATTCCCACCGGCATCAAAACGCTCGCACTAGTCAGTAAGTAAATGCGCTTTCTAGCGGGACAGCTTGTCCCTACCCAAGTAGTACTGACGTAGCGCGCTCGTCTAGCTAGAGTCGCTGGTGGATTCCCACCGGCATCAAAACGCTCGCACTAGTCAGTAAGTAAATGCGCTTTCTAGCGGGAAAACTTGTCCTTATCCTACTGACGTAGCTCGCGCTCGTCTAGCTAGTGTCGCTGGTGGATTCCCACCGGCATCAAAACGCTCGCACTAGTCAGTAAGTAAATGCGCTTTCTAGCGGGACAACTTGTCCCTACCCGAGTAGTACTGTCGTAGCGCGCTCGTCTTGCTAGAGTCGCTGGTGGATTCCCACCGGCATCAAAACGCTCGCACTAGTCAGTAAGTAAATGCGCTTTCTAGCGGGAAAACTTGTCCCTGCCCAAGTAGTACTGACGTAGCGCGCTCGTCTAGCTAGAGTCGCTGGTGGATTCCCACAGGCATCAAAACGCTCGCACTAGTCAGTAAGTAAATGCGCTTTCTAGCGGGACAACTTGTCCCTATCCTACTGACGTAGCGCGCTCGTCTAGCAAGAGTCGCTGGTGGATTCCCACCGGCATCAAAACGCTCGCACTAGTCAGTAAGTAAATGCGCTTTCTAGCGGGACAACTTGTCCCTATCCTACTGACGTAGCGCGCTCGTCTAGCAAGAGTCGCTGGTGGATTCCCACCGGCATCAAAACGCTCGCACTAGTCAGTAAGTAAATGCGCTTTCTAGCGGGATAACTTGTCCCTATCCTACTGACGTAGCGCGCTCGTCTAGCAAGAGTCGCTGGTGGATACCCACCGGCATCAAAACGCTCGCACTAGTCAGTAAGTAAATGCGCTTTCTAGCAAGACAACTTGTCCCTATCCTACTGACGTAGCGCGCTCGTCTAGCAAGAGTCGCTGGTGGATACCCACCGGCATCAAAACGCTCGCACTAGTCAGTAAGTAAATGCGCTTTCTAGCAAGACAACTTGTCCCTATCCTACTGACGTAGCGCGCTCGTCTAGCATGAGTCGCTGGTGGATACCCACCGGCATCAAAACGCTCGCACTAGTCAGTAAGTAAATGCGCTTTCTAGCAAGACAACTTGTCCCTACCCAAGCAGTACTGACGTAGCGCGCTCGTCTAGCAAGAGTCGCTGGTGGATACCCACCGGCATCAAAACGCTCGCACTAGTCAGTAAGTAAATGCGCTTTCTAGCGGGACAACTTGTCCCTACCCAAGCAGTACTGACGTAGCGCGCTCGTCTAGCAAGAGTCGCTGGTGGATACCCACCGGCATCAAAACGCTCGCACTAGTCAGTAAGTAAATGCGCTTTCTAGCGGGACAACTTGTCCCTACCCAAGTAGTACTGACGTAGCGCGCTCGTCTAGCTAGAGTCGCTGGTGGATTCCCAACGGCATCAAAACGCTCGCACTAGTCAGTAAGTAAATGCGCTTTCTAGCGGGAAAACTTGTCCCTACCCAAGTAGTACTGACGTAGCCCGCTCGTCTAGCTAGAGTCGCTGGTGGATTCCCACCGGTATCAAAACCCTCGCACTAGTCAGTAAGTAAATGCGCTTTCTAGCGGGAAAACTTGTCCCTACCCAAGTAGTACTGACGTAGCGCGCTCGTCTAGCAAGAGTCGCTGGTGGATTCCCACCGGCATCAAAACACTCGCACTAGTCAGTAAGTAAATGCGCTTTCTAGCGGGACAACTTGTCCCTACCCAAGCAGTACTGACGTAGCGCGCTCGTCTAGCTAGAGTCGCTGGTGGATTCCCACCGGCATCAAAACGCTCGCACTAGTCAGTAAGTAAATGCGCTTTCTAGTGGGAAAACTTGTCCCTATCCAAGTAGTACTGACGTAGCGCGCTCGTCTAGCAAGAGTCGCTGGTGGATTCCCACCGGCATCAAAACGCTCGCACTAGTCAGTAAGTAAATGCGCTTTCTAGTGGGAAAACTTGTCCCTATCCAAGTAGTACTGTCGTAGCGCGCTTGTCTAGCAAGAGTCGCTGGTGGATTCCCACAGGCATCAAAACGCTCGCACTAGTCAGTAAGTAAATGCGCTTTCTAGCGGGACAACTTGTCCCTACCCAAGTAGTACTGACGGAGCGCGCGCTTGTCTAGCAAGAGTCGCTGGTGGATTCCCACCGGCATCAAAACGCTCGCACTAGTCAGTAAGTAAATGCGCTTTCTAGCGGGAAAACTTGTCCCTACCCAAGAAGTACCGACATAACGCGCTTGTCTAGCAAGAGTCGCTGGTGGATTCCCACAGGCATCCAAACGCGCGCACTAGTCAGTAAGAAAATGCGCGGGGAAACTTGTCCTTATCCTACTGACTAGCGCGCGCTTGTCTAGCTAGAACTTTGTGCGGATTAATTTTAATTTTGATTCAAAATTATAATAATTAAAATAAATGAAAAAAACAAACACATTATTAAAAACAGAATTTCAATAATAGAAATGTGACATTTTTTTTACGAAACATTGAAGTAATGGAGATAGAACTCAATGTAACTATTAACTAAATTTTTGTTAATGTTACAAAAAGGCATGTAAGACATGTTTATTGTTTCAGATGCAGCCAACAATTCGTGTGCACCACCATTGCTCGAATATTCTGAGTTTTACAACTCAGCACTGGACCACATGGATTTAATGCAAGACTATTTCAACTGGCAAAACCCGCAGAGGCCTGGACAATTCGCATACTGCCAATATCCCTTCATTCTCAGCATCGTTGCTAAACGTATCATACTCACAAAGGTAAGATACGATGAGCATGCGAATGGTAGAGGAAGCGCTGTGATGAAGTGTGGGGGTAAAGGAATACAAATACTAGACATCAACCTCTAACATTTTTACTCATTTCATATTTAACTGTTACTTAGGCACCTTTTCTTTTACAAATAGTACCCAAAATTAAACTAATAAAAAATTCTCTCTCCCTCTCTCTTCTCTCTCTCTCTCTCTCTCTCTCTCTCTCTCTCTCTCTCTCTCTCTCTATCTTTCTCTCTCTCTCTCTCTCTCTCTCTCTCTCTCTCTCTCTCTCTCTCTCTCTCTCTCTCTCTCTCTCTCTCTCTCTCTCTCTCTCTCTCTCTCTCTCTCTCTTCTCTCTCTCTCTCTCTCTCTCTCTCTCTCTCTCTCTCTCTCTCTCTCTCTCTCTCTCTCTCTCTCTCTCTCTCTCTCTCTCTCTCTCTCTCTCTCTCTCTCTCTCTCTCTCTCTCTCT